>CAVNYN010202192.1:0-74266 GCA_963692815.1 Nyctanthes arbor-tristis
TTTGGGGGGGGGGGGGGTGTGGGGTTTGCAATGACAAATCGTTTTTTTTCTGTTTGTTGTTACTTCCTTAGTTTTTTTTTTCCTCAACCGAAAACTACGACAATAACATTCAACTGATAATATTAACATAACACATATTGTGATTGAGTAATAAACATAAAATTTTACTTAAAAAGTTATCAATGTTTACTTTATTATTATAATTATTATTTAATATATATATGTATGTATATATTGTCTCCGTCATGGACAATAAAAAATGAATAATTGAAGAGCATTATGTAGAGGGAGAGAAACATATATAACAATGTATTATTTTTTGTACCATTAAGGAGACAACTTCATTGTATTCTTTTTATAATAAGTTTGATTAAATATAAAACTCATAAGGGTTATTAAATGGAAAGCATTTTCAGATTACATAAGTAGCATTGTCGTTGTTAAAAATTAAGACCGTTAATTAAAAACAATAACTTTAATCTCAATTAACATATTAATGAAATGTTAATTATGATTAGCCATTCAATGACCAAAATAATATATTTTCGTTGACAGTGACAAGGATGCTTTATGGTAGGTGGTGTTTGAATTTTTGAGAGAATTGTTTGACATATATCATTTTTGGAGTTTTTGAAAAATCGTAGGAAAATTTTTGATATTTTTCGTTAGTTGTATTTGCTGGGAAAAAAGTTATCCAATAATTTAAGCGGATAGTGCATTAGACTAGATGGTCTTTTTGGAGCAAAATTCTTCTCCACTTGACCTTCACGACACTAACCATAAGCCTTCTTAGTTAGTCTATTAATTTGAATTTGAATTCAATTGGCATGAATTTGGTGATATCATATGTGCATTTAGCTTCCTAAGTTGAACCGAACCGAAGATTTTTATTGTCACATTAATCTCTCATTTGACATTACATATATCCAAGTGTCATGTATGTATACAAATACGCGCGTGTGTGTGTAAAACATCATGTTATCGGGTTTAAAAAAAATCACGTTATTTGTGTTAATAAACCATTCAACATATTTTTTTCTCGTTAAAGGAGATGGCTTCTTTCATGATAAATCATGAAAAAGAGACTCAAATATATGTTTCTTGAAATTTTGGTCAAAAAGGTATTTGTAGCCCTTGCACAAAAAGGGTGTTAGATCATTTTTCATCATTTGTCCTAGTCATAGCATTGCAGTTCTTGAAAACAGCACTTACATGTCCTATATAGTAGTATTTATTTTTAAAAAAAAAAATTAGTGACACGCACGAGCACTAAATTATTGTTACATTTCATGATGTAAGTCATGTAAAAGGCGTATAGTTTACATAACATGCTTTACATCATCACATAAAAATATGGTGGTTCATTATTGTCACGTATCTTAAATTTAAAATATAATATTATACTCTATCCGTCTCATAAAAATGGTCCCAATTTCCTTTTTTATTTATCTCAAATTATAGTCTACTTTTGTTAGTTAAATTTTTTATTTTCTCATGTGTCCCTATTTAATGTGTATTGATATTAACAAATAAGAACTAATAAAGTTGAATAACAATTAAATGAAGTAGCATATTAGAAAAATGTTCAAAATGTTCATAAATTCCACTTTTCCAAGAATGTTAATTGGATTTTTTTAAACTATGTGAAAAATGATATGTGACTATTTTTATAGTACAAAGGGAATATAATACTACATCTATCTCATAAATATAGTCAACGGGGAGTATTTTATTATTATTATTATTTTACTTTGTCTCAAAATGTAAATCACTTCCTTTCTAAAAATGTTATCATATTTAATATGCATTGCCATCAACAAAATATAATAATTATTAAAGTAGAATAATTAATTAATAAATAAAATACCTTAAATTTACTTTTTTTATATATTATTAAACGGATTTCTCTTAATCCTGTGTAGATTAAAAAAAAAGGCTATCTTTGTGTGATGGGCAATATTAATTACAGTTAAAACCATGGTTGCCAAATTGAACTTTAAATTAAATACACTGACATGCCTAAGCACTATAAACAAATAAAGGTTAATTTTATTACATCAAATTAGTGCGAAGTAATACTATGTAAGGAACATGCATACGGGGATAATATTGGGCCATGAATGGCAACAATCCCTTTTGACGCTTAATGATAACAAGAAAATGAGCATACATAACACTTACTCTCACATGTTTATAATTATAGTAATGATAGACGAGTAGTCCCGACCTCCTTGTCAGATGTCTATATGACGTGTTATCTATCATGTGGGTTCTATTGAGAATCTGGTACGTCATATGGACGTCTGACAAAATATCATTTTAAAGACTACACGATATCAAATGAAATAGTGTGCGTGTAATGTAATATAGACTTCAAGTGATCATACTTATATCTTTGAGAATATGATCACATTGTGTGATTAATTTAACAGTTTAGTAGAATATGTGTGACACACAAAACTGATTAGTAATTCATTTATTGAAAGTATTCTAACCCCAGCTGCGAGTTCCTTATGACGTCAACAGATGGTCTTATTTTTAAAAACATGCAATAAAAAACAAATGATACACTAGGTCAATTGTCAAGTCTGCAGATCAATGGCTGTTGCTAAAACAAAACTTAACCATTCACATGCTTTGCTACTAATTTAACTTGAAATCAAATCCGTGTTTGGAAGGATCCTTGGTTTCTCGATCCTAACCATGGCTTTATTACTTCTACCCCGATTCTAGATGCTAGTGAGACCACGGTCAACCAACTCATGCTTGATGGGAGTTTACACTGGGATGAGGATCTTATTAGGGATATTTTTTATGAAAATGATTGCAGGAAAATTCTTAGCATTCCTTTGAGCATTACAAGTATCCAGGATCAAGTTATGTGGCTGTTTGAGCGCAAAGGCACCTATACGGTTCGAAGCGGATATAATTAATTGATGAAGGCACGGTTTGCACAAATCTCCCCACCTGTTGATCCTTTGTGGCAGAAGGTATGGAGTCTCAAAGTCCCAAGCATGGTAAAAATTTCCTCTGGCTTGCCGCGGTGTGTGCTCTTCCCACCCGTGACTTGCTGCGATTAAAAAGAGTTCAGGTCGAAGCTTGTTGCCCAGTTTGCGACCAAGAGGAAGAATCAACCCATCATTGCTTTGCTGAGTGTGATCTCGCAACCCGAGTTTGGATGGCAGCGGGAGCAACCCATATTCGGCCAGCAACAGTGAGTTTCAAGGAATGGTTACTTGGAATGTTTGAAGCAAATGGCAATATCGTTGAGTTTGTGGGAATGTTTTGTTGGGCAACATGGAGGAACAGGAATGAATTAAACAGTTTGGAACGCTTCCTCATTTACTGTGGTTTGGATTATGGAGATTGCTAGCACTTCTTTGCAACAATGGAAGCAGGCTCAACATCATCAACACTCACCTCGCAATTTAGTGGTGTCATCGGGTGATAGAAAGTGGAAACGTCCGACTTCTGGTACCCCTAAAATTAATGTTGATGCTGCTATCTTTTAAGAGCATCACAAGGCAGGAATTGGCATGGTTGTTCAGGACCATCATGGTGTTTTTATAGCAGCCAAAGTGATACAAATTTGGGGTGACTACGAGCCTTCCGTTGTTGAAGCATATATTGGGGGTTAGGGAAGCTCTTGCATGGATTAAAGACAGGTTCCCTAGCACTATCACTATCGAAATGGATGCTTATGAAGTGCACAATGCGCTTAAGGGTAGTAGAGTTGAAAATTCTTATTTGGGCACGATCATTGAGGATTGTCGTAGTATAGCTCGTGAGTTATAAAGTGTTGACTTTGGTTGGGTTAGGCGATCTGTGAATTGCGTTGCTCATGAATTGGCCAGAGCGGCAAATTCTTTGACAGATCTTCTAGAATGACATTATGTTCCACCCTTATTTATTTCTGATGTAATTCTTGCCGACTCCACTTATGAATCAAAAAAAAAAAAATTCCAATTCTGATTATAAAAAAAGCTATTTCTATGCAGGTTTAATTTTATAGTATTGTATTACCACGAGTTATGGTTGATAATTATTATCAGCAATATTATATGATATCTATCAGTCCTGATGATACTTCAACTCTTTAGATAAATGTTTAATACGATCCATGCATGCTTGCTTCAGCTAGGTCTAGTAAAATTTTCCACCCTAAAATGTAAAAATATACATTCACTGTGCCCCATTAGCAAACTTATTCTAATTTCAAGGAAAAATAAATAAATAAATATATATATATATATAGTATGATAAATTAAACCAAGACGAGAGTAGCCGTTTGAGGCCAAAAATTAGTGCATCTAGTATTTGGGGCATTAATTTAATCAACATTTTTTGATTATCAAGGCACCATTTTGTAGGTGCAAGTTACTAATCAAAGCAAATGAGTTCTAAAGTAAAACGGAATTTGCTAACGTGCCCGATGCACCGATTATAGGTAAGGTATAATTTTTTTATTACATTTCCATAGTGAGTAATTCTATGTAGTATTATTGTCTAGTACAAGTTTATGGCAAATAATATGACATTAAAAACGGTTAAATACAACGCATTCATACGATACTTATTTAATTAGATTTTATCATTTACCATCATCTAAAAGATGATGCTAAGTAAATTACAACATATATTGTAATTAGAAAGATGAAATCAATTGCGAAGATGACGTCCTTTTCAGATTACATTCCAATTGAAATAAATATTAATTATAAAATCTACTGATTTCAAAGTAAACATATTTATAAGTTCATAGTTCGTTGGTTTTTAGGCTTAGCTAAACATATACTACATGTGGTACTAGTCGTCTACCAGTAAGGGATGACAAGTGGAACTCGATAGGCTCGGCCTCAAACGGTGTTAAAATATAGAGTATGTTGATCTACGATCTTGCTTAAAAAGGATAAAATAATCTCAAAAATAATTTTTTTAAAAAAAATTAAAGAGCATAAACCGAGGAGGCTACTGTAATTTGTAAATATTTTTCATGAGGTAGGGTCAACCTGGAAAAATTCCAATATTCAAAGAGTACTGAAAATTAAACTTTTTTTTTTAAGGGCCACAATTAAGTTTTTTTATATTCATGTGTTAGTTTCTGATTTACGTGCAGTACCAAGTTCGATATTTTTAAAACATCATAAACTTTCTCGAGTGGACCCACCCTATTGCCAAATGCCAAATTGCTATCACTATCCGCAGGTAACAAACAAGCCACCAATAACCTGAGTAATAAATGTGCATTTATCGCCCCCAGGGCATATCTCCAAGTGGCAAAGGGGAGCGCGGTAAGGGCTCAGCGCGGTAGTGTGCAGAGTTCGATTCCCCGCAAGGTGGAATTGGCTTTGTTGCAAGCGGGAGTTACCAATGGGTTAACAGCCCTGGCCTTGCCATTGCTCTCCACCCTGGCTCCTTGGAGGCACATCCTGCGATTTACATCCTCCACCAACTATCCAGGGCAGGGTCGGTGGGGGCCCTCAGGGTTGGGGTTCAACCTTTTACAGATCAAAAAATAAATGTGCATTTATGTCTCTAGTTGATTGTACCAAAACCTAGTGTTTAGATTTAATCACAAATTAATTAGCTTTTAGTTCTAAATTAAATTCTTCGAGCTTTTACTCAAACAAAGTAATTACTCCACGTTTGACTTAATAATTACGTTAAGAACGTGAATTATTTAAGACCCAGCTTTCAACATTAAGTAACATAAATTTATTTGCTAGCAGTTTCTCAAATCTTAACTTAATGCAAAACCAAATTTAACAAATTAATTAGTATGAAAAATATTGGGTAGTGTTACTACTAGTACTTAACCCCGTTTTGCATAATAATTATTGTAGAACAATGCTATGTGACACTTACTAATTAATTCATGAATCACTTTAAAAACTAATAAAAGCAACATTGCCGCATTTAAAATGTTTCATTAATTTCATGTCACCTAATTTAGTGTCAAAGTGAGAATATATTACCTTTCTATCAATCGAATTGTGGCCCCACAATTAGTGGGATCCACCTAATTGTGAAACAATGCTCATTTTAAAAACATCTTGAAATGAAAAATTTTCATAAATATATATTTTTTTGAAATGATAAATATTTTTTTTAATACAGAAAATTTTCATAAATACTTAATGCAGTAATGTATCATTATCATTAAATGTTTATTTACTAGTAATATTTTGATTTTTTCCAATATAAAGCATTTATGTTCACTTTTTGCATTCGAATTTGCAGCATTGGTCATTAAATTATTATTAAAATAGCAGGTTAGTCCTCTACCATTAAGAGATATTAAGCTGACGCCTTCTGACTTTACTCACTATAGAAAGTAATTTAAAATACCTTGTTTTGGACTCACCATGAATAGGTTTATGTAAAAATGAGTTCAATTTATTAATTTTGTTGAACGAGATATAGATCTCTTATAGAGAAAAGGGAAAAAAGATTATGGTGTCTCCCCAAAACTGAATTCCGTCTTCAAAGAATAAATGCTTCTTTTTTGAGAATGGTTTTGGTCATTTAGTAAGACCATCTCTAACAAGAAAATGTAATTAAAATTTTGATCTCAATTTCATAATTATAAAAAAGACTGATGTGATACTTCAGAAAATAAATAATGTGAAAATACGCATTTAAAAGAGAACATGGCCAATGTTGTTGCCTATGAGCTAGTTAGGTGTGCTTGTTTCTATAGTAGTCCACATATCATGTTTGTCCCTGAGACTTGGATGACTCGATTTCTTGACAAAAATGTACTGAATTATATTCTTATTAATGAGAATTAAGTTTTTTCCACCTCTAAAAAAAAAAAAAAAAAAGAACATCGACCTTTTCCTGTAATGAGTACGCTAGTCAAGAGAGTCTTCATTTGATCACCAATCGAGTACTGTTGAAAAGGAGTCCTGATTTTATCACCAATGGACAGCCGTTGAAAAGTTTTCTTACTTGCACAAAAAATGCACTATTACTCCCATTATTCTATCCTTGTTTTGGACCAATTCCATCATCATATATGGCTCTTATTTTTTCTCTTAAATTTCCTTATTAGTTATTAAATACTACGGCCGAATCCCACGGTAAAGAAGTCATACGCCAATCCGTAAAAAAAAAAAGGAAAATTAACATAGCTATCCGCCAATTTACATGATAAAAAGAATTTTTTTTTTACAAATGATCTCTTTTGACTCCAATATTTTGGTTTTCACCATAAAAAGGAGCATGCTAGTTAGCATTAATTATTGTTATTATTATTCGGTCTTTGTTTTCTCATTTATATATATTTTCTTGAAAATGTTCAAACTAGTAGACATCTAGTGTCATTTTGATATCACACAAATAATGTAGTATAATATAATATCAGTCGTTAATGTTATACAACATCAATAGGGTCACGAGTTTTGATCTAGAGGCACCGAGTGTCTCCGAATAAAATTTGCTACCGGTACCGTTCCGTGCTTAAATATTTATTTTTTAGACATGGAAATTAAATTTCTTCATTAACTTCTCTCTCTCCCCCCCAATATGTATTTGTGTGTGTATATATATATACGCATTGACTACGTGCCAGCACCTGGCGCTCTTTCTTCGCTTCCTGCGTGGAAAAATGCGGTTGCAACTATGCTGATCGCACTCTCATTCTCTAAAGTTCCGCCTTCAATTTTGTGAGTTTGGGTTTTTCGCCAATTCTCCTTATCACTAACAAATTGGACTCAAAATTCAGATTGTGTTCTTTGAGAGTCTTCTAGTTGTTATTGAAAAGTTATGAAAAGAACAAAAATTGACCTGTTCTTTTCTCTGAGCCGCCGAAGATCAGTTCAGGCTCTGATTTTTCTTGGGTTATGTTACATATTTTTGGTGAGTTTTGAATTTCCCTTTATTTTAAAATATGGGTTTGGCTCTGTTTCTCAAGAGGGATTTTCTGGTAGCAGTAATGGGCGTTTTAACTCCAAGGCTTTCGTGTTAGAGAGCGAGGAAATTTTGGCGAAAAAGGATGCCCCCGTTCGCCCTCTTGATGTTCCATATCAGTCAAAACCTGAAAGAAAAACTAACGAGTTGGCCAAATCCCATGTTTCTAGGTTGAACTTGAGTGCAGGGACTGAAAGTTCAAACTTGGAAAACGGGATTTTGAAGTCCGCCAGAGAGGCTGTTAAGCTTGGAGGAAAATTCTGGCAAGAGCTTGATTTAATTGGGAAAATGAGCGTCAATGATTATAATGATTCAAGTGGCAGTTATAACAGTAGTAGAAGTGAGGAGTGCCCGCAATCCATGTCTGTATCTGGCGATGTGTTCTGGAAGAATGGGAGAGTGATGATGTTTCCTTGTGGGTTGACGTTGGGATCGCATGTTACGGTGGTTGGAAAGCCAAGGGCGGCACATATGGAGACTGACCCGAAGATTTCTCTGACGAAACACGGGCAGTCTGTAATGGTTTCACAGTTTATGATGGAGTTGCAGGGATTGAAAACAGTGGACGGTGAGGAGCCACCCAGGATTCTGCATTTTAATCCGCGATTGAAAGGCGATTGGAGTGGGAAACCTGTGATTGAGCAGAATACTTGTTATAGGATGCAGTGGGGAACAGCTGAGCGGTGCGAGGGATGGAGGTCCCGGGATGACGAGGAATCTGGTAGGTAACAAGAATCACTTTACTGATTACTATGTGTTTCTTGATTTTCGACAAATTAATATCTTGATAGGTTTTTTTATTAAAATGGTGATTATTGCGTCAAAACAGATCTATTGGATAGAAATCCTTCACAAAAGAGTTTAATTATTGTAGTTCCCTTAGGTCACTTCCCTGTGTCTAAAATTATTCACCAGGTCAAAGTTACAAGATTAAAAGCTGTGTTTTATGATAGAGAATTAACTGGTTTCTTAATGATCCAGCATTCAATGAAGACAAGAGATTGTTGCTCTGTCTAAATGGAGTTGCTTTGGGACTAATGGAAAATAGATTCAAATGGATAATATAATCACTCAGAGTTTTGAGAGGCTAATTTGTGGCACACTGTCTGAAAAATCTTAGGATGGAAGAAAACAGTGATAACAGGACTTGTCCATGTAATTGACTGTTAGTCTGCTTTGTTTTGAGTTACTATTTTCTACTCATCTCCTTCTCTTGTATGGATTTTAAGCAGTTTACGCAGTCTATGTGTGCTTGACTGTGTTTTTTTTCTTAATAAAATTTGAGGCACTGCGCCTCTTAGATTAATGATCCTTTAAACCATCTGCAGTTGATGGCTTGCCGAAATGTGAAAAGTGGAGTAGAGATGAGAATGCTATCTCGGAGCAATCAAAGGCAAAGTGGTGGTTGAACAGATTATCCGGACGCACAAAGAAGGTCTTTCTTGATTGGCCATTCCCATTCACAGAAGAGAAAATATTTGTCCTAACACTTAGTGCTGGCTTGGAGGGTTACCATGTCCACGTTGATGGGAGGCACGTCACTTCGTTTCCGTACCGCATTGTGAGTAATGCAACATTTCATTTCTTGGTACATAACAAATTATCGATCTCTTTGGTTAAGAGTTTACTTAATGTGTCTTAGGGGTTTGCGCTTGAGGATGCCACTGGATTATTTTTGAACGGGGATATTGATGTCCATTCTATTTTTGCCGCCTCATTGCCTGTCTCACATCCCAGTTTTGCTCCTCAGAGACATCTTGAATTGTCTGACAGATGGAAAGCTCCGCGCCTTCCAGGTGGACCTGTTGACCTGTTTATTGGTATTCTTTCAGCAGGTAACCACTTTGTTGAACGAATGGCTGTGAGGAAGTCTTGGATGCAGCACAAGCTAATAAAATCTGCCAATGTTGTTACTCGTTTCTTCGTAGCACTGGTGGGTGATCATATTGGTTGCATGTCAAGATGCAACCTTGTTTCCACATGAATTTTGGATTTGAAGACTCTTAAATTAATTTTGAAACTATTCTTTCAACAGCACGCAAGAAAAGAAGTAAATGTGGAGTTAACAAAAGAAGCTGAGTTCTTTGGGGACATTGTGATAGTACCATACATGGACAAGTATGATCTTGTAATTCTGAAAACCGTTGCCATCTGCGAATATGGGGTGAGTAGTGGTGGATTTATTGGGAAATTCAGGTTTCATATTGTTACGATATCTGGATCTATAGCTTTTGGTCACTTGCAGGTTAAAGTGGCATCTGCCAAGTATATTATGAAGGGTGATGATGACACCTTTGTGAGAGTAGATGCAATTACTGAGGAAGCAAGAAAAGTAGCTGATAATAAGAGCTTGTACGTCGGAAATATAAATTACTATCATAAGCCCCTGCGAAGTGGAAAATGGGCTGTGACATATGAGGTACCATTTGGACCATCTTCACATTTTGTTTACCGTATGTTTATTCTTTTTTCATTTTCTTCTTGTCTTCGCCATGTTATCTGTCCACCTTATGTCCTTGGGGTTCATATAACTTACTACTTTGCACCACCAGCAGTATAGGGCGCTTGGAGATGAACTGGTGATAATTATTAATCAGCTGAAGTTTCCATGTAGATTTATCATTTATGAGCAACAACTATAAAAGTTGGTTTTTTTTTTTTAATAGATATATATGAGAATTCTGAATCTTTGGCTACAGATTCCATTAAACTGATACTTTCATCTTCTCGCAAGTTTACTCGAGTTGTATGCAAAACTACGGAAGGATTGCTGTTTATTATTTGATGATAATAATGCATGGGCATTTTCAGTGTCCTTTTAAAATGAAACTATAAATTTTCATTACAAGCCTTCTTTTCTCGATGTCGTTGGTTTTTTGCCCGCCCATGAGAAATCTTTCTTCAGTCTAAACATGTGCCATATATCTCATCTGATATTTATTTCTTATATGATGATTCAGGAATGGCCGGAAGAAAATTATCCACCATATGCTAATGGCCCAGGCTACATTATCTCCTCAGACATTGCAAACTTTATAGTTTCAGACTTCGAGCAACGTAAACTAAGGGTAGATACCACCAACTTGACTTTGCTGCGTACATTTACATGGGCACATAAAATTACTTATGACTTATGATTCAGAGGTTGTAATTGTTTCTGCAACTGACAATGATTGATTCCTCGATATGCAGTTGTTTAAAATGGAGGACGTGAGCATGGGAATGTGGGTGGAGAAATTTAATAGCACAAAACCTGTGGAGTACATACATAGCTTGAAATTCTGTCAGTTTGGATGCGTAGAAAATTATATTACAGCTCACTACCAGTCTCCAAGGCAGATAATATGCATGTGGAACAAATTGCAACATTTGGGCCGACCTCTATGCTGCGACATCAGATGATGCTCAAGACTCCATCCTGATTTAAAGAACATATGAGCATGGAAGACAAGAAATTTTGCTGGAATAGAATGGTAAACTTAAGATCTTATGAAACTTGTATATACATCTGATGCTGCTTTAGGCTCCAGAAGATCCCGTATTTTCTTCAGAGACAGTCTCGTCCAGATCGGAAGAGCACTGGAAAAAAATGTAGGATAAATTCATATGTGATGACTGTCCTCTGATTTTGCATAACTTGGAACAGAATAGCAGCAGGAGAAACAAGTATAGAATTACAGATTCTTCTGGTTCAGTTTGGTTTCTCTTTGTGCTTACTATTCTTCATCTGTACCATAAGACTCATCTTGGAAACTGCTGGTATTTGATATTATTTCGAATAAGACCTGTTATTTCTATCGGTAAAATAATACTAGATGTGCTCTCCTATATGAAAAATGTCAGAACAGGATATCTTGTACTTCTTTATGTGCCTAAAGTGATGCTCGGTTGAATGAAAAATTTTGATGCACAGTACACAGCTTGTGTTACGTGCACGTGAGGAATTTATATGTGACCGCCACTTGTTGAGTCGAAACTGGGACATATAGTAGATCCATAGAAACTGGGACATATAGTAGATCCATAGGAGACACGTGCTCGACCGGAAAGATCAAATTCATTTCAAGTCCCACAAGTTTTTATGGGTCTGCGGCAAACATGTTTGAGGGAATTCAATCTCAATATCCTACCAGACATTTGATAGAAGCACATGTGATGAGATATTATTGGAAACTCACATTTGGTTGGAACCCACGTATGAGTGGCAACTCACATCCCGCCAGACATTTGACGTGAGATCACTTTTAGGCTGAATAAGGGCTCGTCTTGACACCTCTAGGCGCTATCCCCCTGTAGTATACACTTCTTGAATGGGCATTTACATAGCTCACTGAACCCATTTTTTTCTACCATGGAAAAAGTATAGCCAAGCGTCTACAACATCTAGACTAGGAAGGTAATCTTCACTTACAATATAGCTAGAAGGGTTACGAATATGATACAGAGACTGGATAAGAAAAAAGCGTAACAACTTTCAACAAATTCCCTATCCACGTCTCCTTTGTTTTCAGTTAAATGTAGACGGGCTAAAAAATTTACCAAATCTACATAATTTTCTCAACACCACAAGGCTCAGCAGGAAAACATTAACTGCACGCGTGAAACTCTCCAATAACCTTTTCTTCTGTTGAGTGGATTTATCGCAAAATTTGGATGTCTCGTGTCGTCCAAATCAGCCTCCCAAGGGAAAAAAAAAAAAGAAAAATCTACCATCCTTGCTTTGTTGATGGATGGGAAACTTTAGAAGTCATCTGTCTTTTCATCTTTCATGGAGTTTGGACAATCATCAAAGCCGGAACCTGGAGCGAGCTCATTAAGATCAAGAAAACGCCTTTTCCGTACACCTTCAACTTCATTTTGACCAGAGCTATCTGATTTCTCAGGGGGATGTTTTTCCTCTTTACTTTCCAACTGAGGATGGTCTTCGGTAGGCTGATTGATTTGCATGTCCTGCTGCTTATCACTGCTTCCATCAGAATCTTGACTTGCCATTGAAAACTCTGCATTATCACTTGCATTGGAGTACTCGTCTAATGGATTCGACTTCTCAGGTTTCAATGATTCAGTGTCTGATTCAGACATCTCATACTGCCTATAATTGATACGATTTCTGGTAGCCCGATTACTGCGTCTCAGACCTGACTGAAGTGCACCTACCGATCTCAATTTAGTTTCCCTCCGAGTGCGGCCTGGCAAAGTATTGTATCTGTGAGGTCGATCACTCTCCTCACTCGTACTTAATGTATCATCATCTTCTTCTTCGTCTTCCTCTTCAGGATTTTCTTCGTCCCAATGATACTCTTCATCTGCTTCCGAGCTACTGGACATTTTCCTCCTCTTCTCTCGTCCCTTTAGATATTCTTCATCATATACAACTTCACCAACCACGTCGTCATCATCAGTCTCAAAGTCTGCCTCGTTATACGAGACACCTTCAACAAAGTCTTTGGCAGAATACCGTTGTGGTCTCTGTCTTCGACGATTGCTACAATTGATGAAATAATATTTTTTGTTAAGGATCAATAGAAAAAGAAATGAAAGAGAACCACAGAGATTATTGAGTACCCGCGTTCCAGTGTCTCAGCTTTTTGATCATCATAAAATTCATCTTCTGGTAATTCTGGAGATGGTGCGTTAAACCCGTGCTCAGAATATTGCAGAGGACCAGCCCATCTACCATTAGTTGGAACCTCGAGATTCAAAATAGAACTCCTAAGTACATGTTCCGGTGATGATTCTTTCTTCCTGATGTGATAGCAAATGAATAAATATGTGGGCAAAAAATCCTACAGATGCAGATATGTGCATGCATGCACCAGCAGGGAATAAGTGGACACAGAAATTCTACAGAAAAAGCACGATTCTAAGAGGCAAAGAATAACTTGTCCAACATAATATATGTGCAGATGTAGTCCTGTAAGAATTATGAAAGAATATCTAGATGTAGGAGTCATACTTTGTGTCCTTGAGGGCCTCGTTAATAGAACGATCATAATCATCTGCAAAAATAGTTAAAATAAGAACATAATCAGACTACAGAAAATTGGCCTCAAACAGAAACAAATGAGAGCTACTGGTCAACTCATGAAAGATACAGGAACCAACTGAAACAGATGAAATCAACAATAGCCCATCTTTTATTTCAATCTAAACAACTTTTCAGGAAACATGAGTTACAGGCAGTCCAAAGTGAACCTGATATCTAAAAGAATGAAGTCAGTCAACTAAGATCTCATGTGCACCCTCTCTCTACAATTATCAAACTACCAACTTTTAGGCTTTCCTTTGTCATGGGATGCGGAGGTTAATCCGTTAACACTGTTGCTTCGAGCAAGCTAACTAAAAAAGGCACCTCGAAACCCAGCAGAACCTTATACAGCCAGGAAACTAGTAGTATTCAAAAGAGTAAATTACAGCTACTGTTATCAAAACCTTCAGTGTCTCATCACTCATGTACTTCTATGCCCAATTTTTAGTTCTTGGCATGACTGCCTTCAACCTTCATGTATTAGCATATTTCGTCCTTATTCACTGTGTCCATTTGAATTCTCTATTTAGTATAAAAGACAAACATCACCGTAGTCATCAAGCGGACAAAATATCAAACGGTATAATAAATAAGAAATAAAAAACAAAAATATAATAACGAGCTTTGTCTTATCTAAAACCCAAGCTCAAGCAAGTCTTCCTCAATCTAATTAGCCTTAGTATACTCGAGCCAGCAGTCCGCATCCACTTCCCTATTATAATTCCCTGCCACCATCACAACCACATGCAAACAGTACACATAGAGGGACATCAACTGTAGCTCCCAGCTCCCTCCTTTTGCCACCATGGAGCTCTTAAATTACAGTTATTGTGCTTGGAATCAATTAAAAAAAAAAAAAAACACCGGACAATAATCCGACTAAGAGCCATTAGCATTGTAGGAGTTACACTACTAAAGAAAGAGGAAAAGAGAATGAGAAAGACAGGCAAAATTCTACTCTCAGAACTCAATGCTGCCATCATTTCAGCCCCACTAAAAACTGAACTGTTTGAAGAAATATAGATAATTAGTCCGATAAATCTAAACAAAAGAAAGATACACAGGCTTGTCTAGCAAAATGCAGTTGAGATACCAGAGTACAGATTCAACCAGATCTGTTGCTAGTTTTCAAGTACTTCCTCACGTAAGTTTTCTAGCACTTCCTCACGTAAGTTTTCTAGCTTTAAATCAACCAATTGAGATAAGTTTAGGTGGCGCAGGGGGTGCAAGATGCATTTCATGTTGGAGTGGAGGAGGCATCGGAAGGAGATTTCAAATTTAGAGAAGCTAGATACTTGAGCATAAAGGGAGGCAATTATATTATAAAGAAAGAATAACAGAACCCTTACCAAACGTATAAGTGACAGGTTTTCTATCACGAAGAGAGCGTCCAGCAGCAAAACCATCCATGTTTATCATGTTATCGAGCATAAGAGCTTGCCTGTGTTGTTTCTTTAACAGTTTCTCTTTCCTCTGTGCAAACAGAACAGCACATCTCACTGGCCATACCAACAAAAAGATAATAATTGCTCTAAATCTAAAGTAGACATACAATTTTTTCAACGAAAAAGGAGGATTATATGACTGAATTTGGTGGGGCTCCAAATAGGAAAAATGAATATGCATACCGCCTAAAGATTGAAACGAGACAGAGCCTGGGGGTGGAATAAAGATTGTGTTCAACTCAAGATACCTTATGAACCTTCTCAATTTCAGGAAGCATGTCATTTTTCAATTTCTTCCCAACTGAAATCTCTGTTCTATTTTTGCTTGAAAAGAGCTTATCCTGCAAAGAAGATGTCAAGTTTAGGACAGCTGAAATGCAATGTCAAAAGAAAATGCAATCCTCTAGTCCAATCTTGGTTGTAAGCATGCAAAGCCTTCTAAAATTGTGAAACTTTTGGATTGCGGGTCTCTTAGGGTGATGCACCCCACCGATAGGCAATCCATGCACATATAATATTACGCCTAAATAAAAGAAAACTTTCCAAAGGCAGAAGATTTTATGCAATGTAGTACTTTTATCAGGCAGAATATTAGATGTATATAAGCACAACCCCACTGAAGGCTTCCTTTGGACATCAAAGAAGGTCCACAAGAAAATAAGTACACAACAGAGGCCCATATTATTTCACGGGTAAAAGGTAGTTAAGAAGGTGATTTTTCCATCTCTTCACTTCCAACCCACTTTACTAGGGTACTAGTCACTAGGATCCAAAGATCTGTTATTCCATCTCACAGAATTCTGACTCCATAGACTTTGACATAAATTCAGAGTTCAAAACACAGATCTTTAGCATAGACTAAGTTACATTGGGCCATGTATAGCCATCCATCATGTATGCTAACCTCTCAGTAGATAAAGTGGTGCTCTTCCGATCTCAATCATTTTCCCCAATCCAAAAGCCCAAATTCTTGCTCAAATTCACAGGAAAAGTTTTTTTGTTCTGTAAATCCAAATATTTAAAACAAGCAAATTTGTTTTCTAAAACAATTTGCTGATATATGCATGATCCAGGATTTACTTCTAATAAGCTAATTTCACATTTTTTCTTCTCTCTTGGTAGTATTTATAGGACCAAATAGGTTGTAAACATTTAGAACTTCGTATCCTTCTTCTCTTCACAAAAGCAGATTACATGTGTTACATATGAAATAATAGCTGTCCCATAATAACACTGTTATGCTGGCATTAAGACAATTATTTCATGTTGTTCTCTGGAACTAATTCAGGAATAGTATAATAGTTCAGATGCCATTTTGTACAATGACTTTGACTTAATAGCTTGAGAAGAAAAAAGGAACAAACACATTGGAGAATCAGAAACGAATAGTCCACAGCATGACATAAGCTTCCACCAAATATTGCTCATTTTTATAGATGAGAGACTTGCTGATCATTTATTATGTGTTTATACAGAGAAGCATATCAATATTAATAATGGATATCAATTGAAAGCAAAGGCTATATCTGCTTCACTTTATTCTCTTCTTACTCAATGGAAAGACAACTATTTGAATAGTAGAAAATGTCTGAAAGTAATAAAAAAAAAGATATTGCAGAGAGTTTGGTAATAATAATAATTATTATGATTATTATTATTACTATTACTATTATTATTTACTTGGGGATTTTTTGGGGAAGAGGATTCACAAATGTAACTTCAGAAGTTCAGAACATGGGTAGATATCAGTAGTCTTATTCCTTTGTACTTTTTGTATATATAGTCCGTTAGAAAATTCTATTAGCTTGTCTAAAATAATTGAAATTAAACATAAAACAAGAATTTGGTATTCACTTAAGAAGCACTAGATGGAGAAGTCAAAAATCAAACACAACAATTACTTACGGCAACAGCTTGGAATTCATCTAAATTAGTAGCAACTGCTTCCCATTGGTAAGATGAATGAGGAATGGGAGGCATGTTCTTTCCTTTTCCTTTCTTTACCTCAACCTTTCTAATTTCACGGTACAGTCGTTGGCCAATGATAGGATCATCTTCATACCTGCACAATTACCAAACATTTTCAGTCAGGATATCAATAGAACTTTATGTGTATGCATGAAAAGGAAAACCTAATTCACTTGTCATAAAGACAAAGGCAAGTTTCAGGGCCCTTCATGCCACTTGAAGAAAATAGATTACTGGAAATGCAAACGCTAACACCTATGGATTTAATGCAATGCTAGCAAATTACCAATACGAGATTCCCTGAGAATCACCCCCAATGCGTTCCTTGCGAAATGCTGAGAGGTGGACGCCATGTTTTATTGAGTTGTCTATATAGTTCCGAATATCTTCTTGCTGCAACATGATGCCATCAGATAAATTTAGTATCAAGTGAAGTAGGTGAACTAATAAGAAAATCTTTAGAAATAGACACTTTTGGCAAGTTTTTAAGATGTAATAATCTTTTAATTTTTAAGTAATCCTCAGAAGTGTTTTAATTTTCTATGCATCTGGGTTTCGCTGTACCAGGAGTTAATTTTTCAACAACTTATTTGGAAGTTTTCAAATTAGCAATCATGTAAAAAAATTGTTATTCACTGCTACAAGTAAAACTACCCCTAGAAGCTTCCTATATCATTACCACACAAAGGAGTTTAAGGAATGACCAAGCCCATGTTAGTTTCCCATTTCTATTTTTGGAAAATTACAACTTACTGTCTGTGGTCTGAAGAGCTAAAATTATGTCACCCTAAAACAGCACATACCAAGAAGCTTCTTATATTTCACACACCAGTATACAGACTGAAAAGATAAATATGTTGCACAAAAAACTTGACGCGAGCTTCTGACACTCAGAAGTTGCTTTATCTATCGAAACTTGTAACTGAAACTCCTGGATATCCAACTTAATAATGATATTCATATATAGAGAAACCCATTATTCCATTACCTGAGCACCAACCTAGATAACATATTAACCCCCCCCCCAACCCTCCTTTTAAATCAGCAAAACTCTATGTTGCTTGCACTTGAGTAAAGGTGTTCAGTACCTAAGATATGACGAAGCGAAAAAGGATTGAAAATCAAACACGGATACATAAATATGTTTATCAAATATATACAATAATAAAAATTAAAACGTCATATAATAATTACTTAGATGCATTGTAAATTATTACCAACACTCTTCAGACACCCGACCAATTGAAAGCTTTTGATTCATCTATCATCATATATGGCACAACAAATATTCCCGATGTACCAAATAGAGTGCCAGGTCATCCAAGTGCTTTACAGAAACTTTGGAATGTCTCTGGTACACAATTATGTTTTCATAGTTCTAAAGCACAGGGAAATTTTCTTAACACATTATGAACTTGGGTAACTGTTAATTTTGGAATTCAAAGTTACTGGAACTTTTAACTATAAAATCATTTATTATGCAAAAACATCCTGAGTAATATAAGAAAAGAACTATGAGCATCATGAGATCTTTTGATGTTCAGTGTGAAATTACTTTTTCCTTGCGGTAGCAATATAGACAAAAAGGCACTTTCAGTTCAAAAGATTCAACCAGCTAAAAGCTAAAAACGCATCGACTTAGCCAGAAAATAACAAAGTACAAAATTAAGTAATCGACCATAGAAAGTTACAGTTTTTAACTAATTTAAGTTGACATGTTCACATAGCACTTCTCTATAAAATCACATTTTGGCATTTCTTTGTTTGTGTTTCTTAGATTGCAATGTCGTCAATAACTTTTCAGTTTGCAACATCGTGATTACAAACTAGGCATTATATTAACTATATCAGCATGGCAAATTAGCCACTTCACCAAGGAACATTTTGAAAGGAAAAAAAAAACTTGAAAATAATAGGCAAGAAGCAAATGTTATTTGGAAAAAGCATACCTCAACACGAATATCACATAATGCTTTGAGAATAACCACACGAACTCCAGGATCAAGCGAATTGTATGCTTCAATCTCAGCCCTGTAATGATACAAGTCAATCTCAGTGACGGGCAAACTCGCTTCCCTGACCCAAAAAACAAAAAATACAAATATTAGAATTTTCTCCAGATGCGTGTCTACTCACCCATGTGATGCAACAATAGGTAGACCCCCCTCTGCAACCTGCAGTGAACAATAAACCAAGGATATCCAACCGGTATTATTACAAAGCTAGGTTTTGTTTCAATCATTCAGCAAAAATCTGTTCAGGTACAGTACTTAAATTACCCAATGCCACCAATCCTTCAATTTTCTACACAAAATGGTAATCCAAGTACCGTGTCCGAGCGCCATTCTGGTGACAGGAGGAATAGCCTATAGAAGAGCAATGAATATAGATAATAACAAAAGCTGTTATAACAGGATACGGTGCGCACTGAAAAATATTTCAGAAAATTCGCAAAGATTATAGATTAAAAGGACAAGTACACAACCAAAATCACAAAAAGTAGGTTTAAAACAAATAGTAAAGCATCTGAATTCTGGCTAACTGGAGAAAGTTTTTAACGTAAGAGACATCAAATTAGCATATTCAGCACCACTAACCAAAAGCCAAAGAAGAGAACAAGAAAATTTAAAAATACTCCATTACATCAGTTAGGGGTCAAATACCCTGAATGTGAATAGATAATTGAAACAATTAGATACATTCACATAGACAAGCAAAAAGTAAGATAACCAACAATGCAGAGAAAATTGAAAAGCCCTCACCAGAATCAAGAAAATCATATGCCTTAGCCAAACAGTGGGGAAAAGTGGCAAGTCTATAGAAACTACCAAGACTTTTGGGTAGAAAACCCATAGAAAAGAACTTAAAAGGATATCATAAAGGATTGAAAGGTGATGTAAAGCCACCAAATTGTCCACACATGTTCATATATTCAACAAGTTTTGAGGAATATACATGGCTTACAAAATTAAAATTCAACCTGAAAAGTGAAAATAGAGATCTAGACTGTGAAATGTCGGATCTAACCAAATGAATCCACATCCCTTGATAAACCCCTAAATTTAACCAGCTTTGATGACATTTCAAGAGAGCAAACTAAGACCTGGAATCTATTTCTGGGAATGTGATTTCCTACTCCAACTAACCTCAAATGATTCCCAACTTAAAAACACTTCTGCTAAATCCACTATATCGCAAAAAGTCAAACAAGCAGAAGAAAAGAACCAAAAAAATATGAAGTCATAAAATATCTGCAGCAGGCGCTGTTAGTAAATATTATAACACACCAGAAAATGCCCAAGAAATCATAGATCAAAATAGTTAACATAGAATAAAACTCAGGAGAACAAATGGAAACTTCAGAATAACTGTTACCATAGATCAGTCCTAAGCATTGTTAGCTATATAATAGAGTTCAATAATGACAGGTCAGGAAATCCAAGTACATTATCCATGACTTTGTAAAGATTAGTTATTTGACATACTCTCAATTTCACATGAGAACAATGAAATTTCTTTACATAGTTGGCTTTGCCACTATCGCACTCAAGCTCAAATCACCTTGCTTCTGGAACTATGCATAACTTGTTCAAAAGCACATTCCTTTTTCAAGCTTTTTGAGTTAGTGCACCTTTTTTATATCAATATTCTAGCAAAGTGTTCTTCTCTTCCCAGGCTCCTTGTGAAAACCAATTATTATCTGATCTTATTAACTGAACTGCCAAAAACTAATCCATGCTGGGTTGGTTGGATATTTTAGGCACTCTCAAAGGAACAACTAAAGTTTTTCAGCCTACTAAACGACATTTAAAACAAAGATAGACTATTTGGCAGCCACATCTTATGTACAAGCAGAAACTAAAGGTAAGCACATATTACTCTTTACAAGCAAATAGAGAAGAGTTTCATTAGTTCTCTTACCTTTGTAATCACAATTGCATAGCTACACTACTCACACTTAAAACAAAGATCAGCATTATAGCGTGATAAACTAATCCTAAATCCCTAATTCACAAAACTGCTTAAAACAAGAAAGTGCTCATATATGTAAAAGCAAATTAACATAAATATTAGGAGCATTCTTTAAAGAATTTTTCGGTTTCCAAATAATATTCACAAGTCTTAACCATCTTATCAATGCATTACAATTCTCCAAAGTAAGGATTAATGCCCAATGCACCATGCTTCAGCAAGAAGCCTGGGAAGAATATTCAATAAACCGATATTATTTTCCCAAAATACTTCAGAAGTCCACGATGCATAAAATGGATATCCATAAAGGCAGCTTCCAGATCAGATAGGCAAAATGTTCTCAGATATTCAAACTATAAGGCAGATGCAGCATTACAAGAAATATGAAAAAACGAAAAACATAAATTTCTGAAAAACAAACCACAGAATGGCCATGATTTGCATCAAGCATCACGTACACTCTATTGAAATAAGTCAGGAAGTAACTTGAAGGCTCAAAGAAAACAAGAACTAGAATCCATTTGCAATTTTTAATCATGAACAGCACTAACCTTCAACAATGGCATATGTATATCCGCCAAAGTATTATTTGGCATAATCAAAGCTGTCTCAAACTCCTCCGCAGAAAACTCGACTTTAATGTTCAATAAAGGCCTGAAGACCTAAGCACCAGAGCAACACACAGTAGCCTTAGAAGACAAAATTCAACACAAAGTTCAAGTATTTTTTAATTCTAAACTATACTCAAGCTTATTACATACATTCAGAAAATTAAATATAGAACCCAGTTGCCACATTGACCGGATTTTCCACCGAGGCAACTGAGAGGGCTCCGGCTCCCCTACCAACGGGGTGACTTCCTTGCTATACGTCTGCCTGGAAGACGAAGGAGAACCATCTTCCTCCTCCCCCGCCTCCTTCTCATCCTCCTCTTCATCCAGCTCATCTTCCTCCTTCAGCAGCCGTGCCGCCAACTTCTCCTTCCTCTTAACTTTCCTCCTCTTCCTCTCCTTCTCAGCCATGGCAGCCTCCGCCTCCGCAGCAGCCTGCAACCTTGCTGCCGCCCGTTGTGTACATGCCCTCGACGGCCTTTCCCTCCTACCCACTACATTATTATCAGCAGTACCATTCCTAACATCATTTCCCTTACAATTCTCATTATTTTCAACATGGGCTCTATTCTTTTGGGGGTTTTCCGCAGCGGGGATCGGGGACGGGGACCGGGGTTGCGACATGGCGGAGGGATCGGTGGCAGCGGGGTCTGGGGAAGACTGACGAGTAAAATCATGGGATTGCATTGCACTGAATAGATTCTGTCAAGATCTTACGTTGAAAACCAAAGAGACCAAACAAAGTTGGGGTTTTTGGAGGACAGAGATAATGGGAAATTATGAACAGTAAATTAATAGGAATGGGGGTGGAGTATAATGACAATTCTCATTAATAGGAATTTGAAAAGTAAAAAACAATTAGACCTATAAACTCAATAATTTAATCTTTTCCTACATGTAGTTGGACCAATCTGCTTGCATGGCATGGTGTGTATAGGTCCTTATTTACTGCACATGACACTTTCATTCTAAAGTTGAAACCTTAAAGAATATATTATATTGTTGTACCAATCAAACTATATGTCTGAACTATAATTGATTATTTGCATTCTCAACATCTTTGAAACTTTAGAATTTAACATTTTATGATTTGGAAATTCGACTTATGAAAAATGGAACTAATATGAAAGAAGAAAATATTTGTGAGAAATTTTTTATATTCATCCATATAACCCAAGAAATTTATTAGAGTTATGATTTTTTGACAAACAAACATAAACGCAGAAACGTCTTAAATTTTCAATCCCCAACTCATTTTTCTAAAATATTAAAAATTTTTAAGAAAAAAGCAAAAAACTAACGCTGTAAGTTTTGTCTGTTTCCAAGCAGGCCAAAATATCTCTAAAAAAGTTGACATTCAAGTAAAGATGATTCAGTATAATCAAGTTTACAATAACCTTTTAAAGTTATAGTGCAAGAACAAATATGCTAAGTGTTAACTCCACCAACTGTCATTTATGGCATTCTGAGGAGTCCTTATCCTTCCATAGAAATAAAAGTCACCTCACCTTTCTCATTACAGGCATTTTCCATAAACAACCTACAATGTGTTTTGATTACATTTATTTTTCATGGAAAATATCAAATTAATGGAAAAAATTCAATCTTTATGCATTTCTTTTGAAAATTGGAAATGGAATTTCAAATTCGATGTTAGGGGAAAACAGTGGAAACTAGGCAAAACATGACGTAATCAATTAGCTTATAGAGCACTAATAGACAGCATAGAAGTTATAATTGATTTAAAATAATAATATGTAGATATGGATTTGAAGTTAATAAGAATTTGAGATTATTATTTATTGTCTTTTTAAGTAAAAAACAAATATTATATTGTGATTAAAAGAGTGAGATTCAATGTTAAAATTACTAAATTTTAAATGTTAGAGTTAGATTATACAATAAGAAGAAAGGTTAGTGCTAAATTGCATTAATTAGCCATTTCAAAATAAAAAATAATAAAATAAAATAATGAAAAAAATATGACATCGGCCATAACGTCAGCAGTTTAGGAGGAAAACTTATTTATACTACTTTTGATTTAGATATAATCATAGGGTAATTTACAGCTAGGGTCCCTAACCTTTTAGGTTTGTTGAGATTACGTCCCCAACATTAAATTTTCGTTAGGGAGGCCCCTATCATTTCAATAGCGTTACACCTAGGGTCCCTCTAACGTTTTCCATCTATTTCCACTGTTAAGGTCAAGAGTATTATCGTAAAATAACTAAAAATTAAATTTTTTAATTTAAAAAAAAGGGAGCTCCCCTACCTGTGCTGCAGGAAATGGCAGCACTTCGTTGTCATTTCCAGGAGCAACTCCCCTCTTTTGGCTGAAAATGGCAAATGACTGCCTGGGAGACTCTCCCTTTTAGCCGGAAATGGCAGCGAAACACAAGTGGGGAGAGCTCCCCCTTTCTTTTAAACATTAAAAAATTTAATTTTAAATTATTTTACGATAATACCCCTAATATTAACGGTGGAAATAGATGGAAAACGTTAGAGGGACTTTAGATATAACACTATTGAAATGTTAGAGGCCTCTAGAATGAAAATTAAAAATTGAAAACGTAATCTCAATAAGTCTAAAAGGTTGAAGACGCTAGCTATAAATTACCCATATATATAGAGAGACAGAGAGAGAGAATGTAGTAATGGTAATTTATTTGTTGTTGGTGGTATATTATATTATTACTATATTTGACGGATTATAATTATTATAATATTGTTTATTAATTAATTAATGGGTAATTTTCACTTTATGTCCTTAACGTTTTATTTTTATATCAATTTTGTCTATATTTTTTTTTGGGTCTACTAAGTCCCCAATCTTTCATTTAGTACCGTATTATGTTCCCAACGTCACTTTCTGTCCCTAACCTTTTCATTTTCGATATTAACCCCTATCAAAATGACTATTATATCATTGATTCTTTATTTCCACTATAGGTTCCCAATCTTTTAATTTTTATATAATTTGTCCCCATTATTTTTTTTTGCGTATAGGAACTCCAACCTTTCATTTTTTATCCTGTTATATTTCCGTTAACACTTTTCACGCCAAACATTTTAATTTTTACTATTAATACCATTAATTATTTAAAACAAAAATAAAAAATAATATTAAAAAAGAAATCCACCAACTCTAACTCAATCCAATACAAATAAATGACAGCAGTCGAAAATAATAGTAACAAAAAAACTTGATCTATAACCATTCCGATCGATATCAAATTCGCGTCAGAAGAAAGTTGTTGATCTAAGAATTAGCGTGACGAATCAGATCTGATCTCTTGATCTATCACAAATCATGTTGCGGATACGAATTTGGTAGACCCGTCCAAAAAAATTGATTTTCATTTTATGAAAAATAAACATAGTCATAATACTTTATTCTCATTTCATTTCTTGTCTTTCTTTGTGATTTTCATTCTAATTTGCCCCTGATTTTTTGTCCATTTCAACCCGATATGATCCACCAATTGTGAATCTATATTGAAAATGATATTTTTTATCCACCTGATCCATATTCGCAACGTGATATGTGATGAATCAAAAAACTCGATCCAATCTATTATACCGACTCTCAGATCAAAAACTTTTTTTAAGCATTAGATACTCAACAAATTTGCTGTAAATCGAGTTTTTTTATTATCACTACATGCTAAGATGGATAGAGTTCTTATTTTAGATTTGAGGTCAAAAGATGTTATTAGAGATGTAACACAACAACACATGAAAGGTTAAAGGCCTTATATGCCTAAAAAAATAATAGAGATAAAATTGTATAAAAATTGAAAGGTTAGGAGACCCATAGTGGAAATAAAGAATTAAGGGCATAATAATCATATTGATAGGGGCTAATGGTAAAAATTGAAATGTTAGGATGAAAAGTGACAAAATTGACACAAAATTGAAAGGTTAGAGAGTTAGAGTGAAAGTTACCCTTAATTAATATGTGGTCTACTTTCTTTGGCACATACTTGAAAAGAAAAGCAGAAAACTCATGGAAAAATCTTTAGTTGTTTCTTGAACATATGACATGAGAATCACTCAACTATTCCATCCGGTTCTCCTACGAACCGTATAGCTGTGTGTAATTGGTTGGGGATCAAATCTAATATCAATACTATATCTAAAAGAGAATATGTGAGGGGAAACATTTTTTGACAATATTGTCCTTGCCAATATTTGTGTAATTGGTTGGAGATCAAATCTAATATCAATACTATATCTAAAAGAGAATATGTGAGGGGAAACATTTTTGGACAATATTGTCCTTGCCAATATTTATAATTCCTTATTTGTCCCTTAATAAATGTAATTAATTTATTTACTTAATACATTTCATATTTGTAACTTCTAAGAACATCCATATTAGTATTGTTAAATTTAACTATCTACATAAGCAAAATGTATATTTTAAATTGTTGTTAAATGTCACATATGAAACTTGAATTTAACTATCATTGAAGTGTCACATTGGATGCATTAAATAAAAATCACTAAAATCCACTCAATTTCAAGTGGGCTCAACTCTTGTTAAAAGTTATTAATCAAAATTTATTAAATAAATTAAAAAAAGAAATTTTTTAAAAGTATTAAATTCTAACATAATGTTAAAATTTTTGTTAAAGTTAACAACTAACAAAAAAGAATTCTTTTAATAACTTCATTAACACCACCAATGTAGTTATTTTTGAGTTGTTGACTAATAATTTTACTAACAATTTAATTTAACACTACCAGTAATGATGCTCTAATATTTTTGCCTTAAATGTTCTTAAAAAAATATCACCTTAAATGTATCTTGGGGAGTAGTATACCAACTCTTGGAGAGCTGAGCTTGGGATAACTCAAATTAACCCTTTCAATAGTTTAATAATTTGCCAAAGATATTTTATTTAGAGTACTAACATAGTGATAATCTTTAAACAACGATATTTATATGTGGTTTTCTTTTTTCTTGAGGTTTTTTTTTTTTTTTTTTTTGGAGTGGAAAATTATTAGGACCCGAGTTATGATTACTGATGCAAACAAAATTGAAAAGGAATTGGAGGACGAGATGAAAGATACTTTGAATGCTTTGAAGAAGTCGCATTCAATTTCTTGGCAATTTGAGCTTTGAATAATATCATATGCCCAGTCAATGTTATTGCCATAAAGATACCAACATTCTTCTTAATTAATTACATTTCACTTATGATAATAATATCTTCCTACTAGTCTAATCTATTTCGATATAGAAATTAAATAAAATGCTAATAAAGTTTTAAATGAAATATGAGCGATCAGCGAGGTATGCTCTACTTTATACATAAGGAAGAAAGATTTTGTTGTGGTTAATAGAATGATAACCGTGGATATATAACAAATCTCAAAAAAGTGCTTAATTTGATTGTTATGTGGTGGATTAACATGATATCCTGATATTTAGAAAAAAAGCTGAAAATAATTGGTCAGGAAGAACTGAAGCAAGTTATTATGTGACTATTTTGAGCTTGTTTGGTACTCTTTATTTTTACAATTTATAAATTTACATACTATGATTTAACTATTGATTTAACAATCACTCAACAATCACCACACATTTCAAATTTCGATTAAATCTCCACCACTTATCTCCACTCATTATAAATTTTTTTTATAAATTGATTTTATAAATCTAACCAAATGGGTCAGAAATTATTTGTCATGCAAAAAGATTATTGCTTTAAAATTTTTAGGACTTGGAAAGACGAATATAATAAATTTACCATATATAGTGTAAACGTTAAAATTTGTTTTAAGAAACTGTATTCAAATATCAAGTGCCACGGATCACATACTAGCTCAAGCAAAAACACACCATAAGGGGAAATTATTATAGATAGGGAGGTCATAATCTCGGAACTTAGAGCGGCAGAATCATCATCATAAGTTTATATACACAACTGTGAATTTTTAGCAAAAGATACCAACAGCAAACTATTCTACGCAGAAGGCTAGGGGCTATTTGTATTTCTTGTTGATGTCTGAGTCTCTCTCAGCACACATTTAGTTCAAGAACTAATGCAGAGCAAAACCAGAGAGAACCCAATTTCCTTGTAATCAGACGGATGGGAAGTATTTGTTGAGATTGAAGGGAAGGGAATAGAATTCCTCGCTTCTGCTATCAGTCTTGAAGGAACGGAAATTGTCCCACCAGTGCTTACCACGGTCTTTCCTTATACTGGCATCCTTGTGCAGTGTGTTGTCCAGAAAATACGCCACTACACCGGCCACAAAAGCTTCAGACGAGAAAGGGACGTTGACTATGTCATTGAACTGATCACAGAGAAAGGCTCGACAATGTTATAAATGAATCTGGGAAACCGATACCATAAAAGGTTTTTGAGATTCAAGAGTTGGTTAAGTTTGAGCATACCCATCTCCCCGAGGTGTGGACAGGACCATAGCCTCGAATAGCAACAGACTCATTAAAGTACTGTGGCACAGACAGACCAGAAAAACAGAGAACCCCAAAATGAATTTGGTCCGGAAACTATTGAGGTTGCAGAATTGAAGAAAACTTAGACCCGCCGCACCTGCATATTCATTCATGATCGACAAGTTACTGAATGAATGTTACTGAAGGTTTCCTCATGAGATTTTGTTAGATCATATAGACTTACCAACATAGGCAAAGAAGAGGCAGTACAAAGCAGCCACAATGGGTGCTGGGATGGAAGCAAAGACGGCTCCAAATTTTCCTGAATGGTTACATTCGTTCAATCAAGATGATATACTCATGGGGAAAACATTAATGTATGTTTAATAATAAAAATGTTCTTCGATAGACAATTACCAAGAATGGAAAAGAAAATCATGAATCCAGCAGATATCTGCACGACTCTTCGACTGCCCACTCTTGTCAGTGCCAATAGGCCAGCATTCTCACTGTATAGAAGCGAAGAAAGGCAGTTGCATCATGACAAAGTTACTATGACAGAATCAAATGCAAGTCATCATGAAACATGGAAAGTTAGTTATCTTACACAGAAACTGATGATCCATTTGCAGTTCCAAATACCCCAGACAATAATATCGCTACACCCTGAAATAGGAACAAAAATTAGGTATGAACAGTCAGCTCTTCTAAAGTAATTATTAACAAATACGATTCTATTGATAAGGACTGTAACTGTGATTTTTGGGTTGTTTTGGGTTTTCGGTGTCCTGGTAACTGTGATTTTTGGGTTGTTTTGGGTTTTTGGTGTTCTGTTTTCTCTCTAGTTTTTTTTAAAGACAATAAATCTGGAGTCAAGCAAGAAGGATTACTCCAAAGCCAGAACAAAGATTATTCACTTTGGCATTTTTACAATGGTATTTGAGATGGACATCACATATTTATTACATTAAACAGGTAAAGTATTTAGTCCCTACTGGTTTGGAAAAGGGATAAGCGTTCACATGTTAAATGGACCCGACCACAGCAATAAGATGAAGGTAGAAAATACTCCCAAGTCCCAAATATAGTCCTATTCCCCCTTTTGGCTTGTCCCAAATATATAATCTTGTTTCTAAGGAGTTACTTTTTGCCCTTCTACCAAAATAACCTTATTTAATATGTTTAGTAATAATTATTAGGTTCATTAAGTAAGGGTGTATTGGAAAAATTATTTGTAGAATTTACCTTTTCAATAACTTTTTTTAATCCTTCTGAAAAAGCAGAGTTGACTAGATATTTGGTACGGAGGGAGCACATTATTCTTTGATTTTATTTGTCAAGGTGCATTCACATTATCTCTGTCTGTCAACTTCCACCATGAGCTAAAAGGTTATATTTGTATAACAAATCAATCAGCCTAAAATTGAAGCGATTTTCCCATATCACCAATATATTGTTTTTCTAAGAACATACAGTCCGAAAATGATTTTGATGTATAAGCAGTTTAACCAATTCAGTTCAGGCAACAATCTTATCCTTGTGTTACTCATGAGTGATGCATGGGATTCAGTAGATTGCATTATGGAGAGAGAGAGAGAGAGAGAGAGAGAGAGAGAGATTTCACATCAAGGCCTGTAACTGAAAATGATTTGATTTCACGGGACATTTCGGCAATATACAGCTAGGATTGAGCTCCATGAACAGTGGTTTGTGCAACCAAGTATATCAGAAACAAAGTGTAGTTCTTACCACTATTCAATTTCTTCAAATTTGTTCTGGCAGATGAAGGTGGTGGGTTGGGGTGGGGTGGAGAATGGATATTAAGATGCCTAATTTACCTGCCAGCCGACACCACGGCTAAGAATAGATGGCGGCGTATGAGTTGCACTGGCATATCTCGCGACAGCAAAAAAGGCACCTGTCGACTGCATTAAACATTGGAGAACACACATCAAGGAAAGTAAAAGGAGTTAGCTACATTGAATTACATCAAAAGTAGACAGCAGACATTTGGTTTTAAAAAAGAATCAAGAAAGTGAGGATACAAACAAGCCATGCCCGTTTTGCTTTAAACAGAAGAGTAATGAAACTGACCCATCCATGGTGCATCAAATTCATCCTTGGAAATATAGAAGACAATGAAATAGCATGCAGTATTGAGCAATGATTAACAAAAGCGAACCTCTACAAGAGCAACAAATGCAGCCATCATCATGGCAAAGGCTTCACCAGCATCAAATGACGGTGCTCCCCATTGGAATGGGTACGGAACTCTTATCCTGCATGCACAAATCAAACCATTCAGTATTGGTAAGTTCAACATCTAAAGAATAATGCCATGCATTCTGCTTATATCAGAACATGTTATGGTCTGTTTATTGCAAATTAGCTGCATAAAAGATGAAGCTCACCACCAATAATAATTATATACATGAACTGAAGATCTATGACATCTATTCACTAACATGTGTCCTAATTCGATATTTACTGTGAGGATCTACACATCTCTATTTCCATTGTAACTGAAAGAAACCTATTATTTCTGCTCTATTAACAGTTTCCTCAATTCTATGTAAATCCATTTCAATTACAGTACAAGAGGAAAACACTCCTAAATAAGTTTTGAGGTCCATAGAAATTGAGTGCCTCCAAGTAATATATATCATATTCCCTTTTGGGGGAAGGGTCTGTACAATCAAATTCCCGTAGAAATCCAGTGAACAATTATGCAACGATGTTTAGCATAGCAAAAGGCCTTACAAAAAAGAGTGAGAATTATTATAAGCGCATAGCTAAATTAACTTAATACAGCCCAAAGACCAAAACGGTTAGTTCCATCATTTAGAGCTCTTTTTTTAATAAAGAAAAAGAAAGAAACTCAACTTACCATGGAGCAGCTCCAACAAGTCCAGCACGATCTGTTCTGCAGCTTGCTTGGGTCTTTGGTGGCTTCCCATCATAGGCTCCACCCACAGTAAGAAAGAAAGCATAAATCCATACTATTGCCACCGAGAAAATAACAGCAAAACGATCAAATATTTTTTTTCCCGGGCGTATGAGGTGGCCTAAATACTGCAATAACCAGTAATGTTAATTTTATCTCAACACAGAATAGAGAAATTCTACATAACACTGCAACCAATGGAAGATGGCTATCTAATACTTGTAATTACAAAATCAGATGGGCTAATGATCATTACACTTGATCAAGGAACTTGTTAAGCGTATCTGGTACACTAAATCTGGGAAAGAGAATTAAGAGAAGTGTACACATCAGAACGTTACCTGAGAAAAGAGAATTAGAATGATGAGCTGCGGCAATCCAATTTCAACACAATTGGCGACCTAGAATACCAACTCAAGTTATATTACTAAATCAATAGCCAATAGACTTAAGAAAATGCAATCTAGTATGCAGAGGGAGGTAGATCATACTTACCCCTGGGAAACCAAACTCATACAGCCCAAAACCAACAAGAGAAACCAAAGGAACAGCTGACAGTGGACTTAAAAACCTGCATTATATGTGTAAGTTATAATTTAAATACTGCATCAGAGAATGGTCAAGATTTCACATGACAGACTTGTGGTAGAATAGAAGTGATGTCCATGAGAAATTAGGTTTGCTTATATCCAAGTACCAACGCAAAATTAACCATATCACATGAACATGTACAATAGCGAATTACTAGACCGCAAAAATTTGATCAAGATACAAGAATAGTGAAATATTGAACAGACAGTTTTGATTAGTAGAACAATTTAATACAATCACAAAAATAGCAGAAGAAGTTTACGACTAACTTCATCTTAAAAGCAGATCATAATGGCCTCAGCTAACATTCAAGAACAAAACCAGTTACATTATGTTGATAACAAAAGAATTCATACGAAGCACATCAATTCTTGAAAGGTAATAAAACCTTGCTACATTTCGCCACAGCCCACTGAAACCAAGGACTATTTGAATAGTTGACGCCACTATATAAGCACCCTGCGTTGCTCGCATTATCTTTTTGAATCTCTGCAAGATCATAAAGGTAACACATTAGAACCAAACCAAATTATATCACTACTAACTCAGGGCAGTTAATGCCTGGATTCTTTTTTTAAGTTTTAACACTGTCCTTTGCAAAGGCATACCCTGAGCCTCAAATGCCTTTGCTGCTAATTGATTTTTACTCACTAAACAATGGACAAGAGACCAGAAACACAAACCGATGCAGGATTCGGGTCACTCCATCGACCAGACAGGATAATAGAAAGTGTTGGTGTAATGAAGGTGTAAGACCCTCCAATTACAGCAGGTAATCTGGTACCAAACCATGTCTGCAACAGGGTGTTCAATCCAGCAACAAACAGCAAAGTTTGAATGACTTGTGCCTTCTCTTCCTAGAAGGGAAAAAAGGAAGGTGTATTCAAGGATGTCAGTGAATATCAAGGGGATACAACAAAAGTGTACACAGTCAAAGTGCAAGTAAGCATCCTAATGCCTCACATTTCCTCCACCCATTTGAGGGACCAGGACACTTGGTATGAGGACCGTCGTGCCAAGCATCACTAGATAGTGTTGAAATCCAAGAAGAATGGCCTCAGCTGCAAACAAATGTCCTTATTGTCAAAATCAGTCCAAAACACAAACTCAGCAGACATCAATATCAACTTCCTCATGCATGCGTATCCTTGAATACATCCTATAGTAATGAAAACATTGCTATCCTAGTATACAAGATATTCTTGATTATCAGAGAAGGTGGCATCAGTTTCAAGTACCATTATTATAGCTTAATCGGGAAAAATAATATAGTGACCCCTAATAGTTTTATGGCAATTCCGGAAGGTGCCATTATGGCACCTCCCGTCCCACGTGGATGCATGGATGTGCGCCATGTGGATTTGAAAATCCAGGTGGTAGCACGCATCCATGCACCCACCTCCCAGAAGTGCTAGAAAATTTTCATAGTGAGTCCTAGAAAAGTAAGGGTATATCCGATAAAATATAACTATTATTATTCATGTTAACACAAGACCTTCAGAAGTGATATACCTGTTACAAGTCACCATCAATGCCAAAGCATATGCCAGATTCCAGACAGAAATCAAACTATATCCCAAAGATCTATTGGAAACACTCTATACAAACAATGTAGCTATGGTTGAATTGACTGTTTTATCCAATCCTCTTTTGGACCACATAACGCATATAGCACAATCATAACTCTACAGAAAGTTGGAATGGAGCTCAGCAGTGCATCACAACATCTAACAGTTAACATATTGAATTGACCATGGAAGATTCTACAGAAACTAAAAATACTTGGATTAAAAAAGAGAAAAAAGGGATTTCAGTGAATTCAGTTCTGAGACCAAGAGCCCATAAGTTACTGTAAAAGACAGCTAAAAACCCACAAAAATTGAAAACCGGATGTTGAAGGCTTCATTCTGCAGGAATCAGAATCCTGAAGGTACAAAGTGACCACCCATAAGTTATCAAACAAGCTAGTCCTCTCTAGCCACAATCCCAACCCAAGAAATTAAAATAAAGCAGAAGGAATCTCTAAATACACAGCTAATGAAAAGCAAAACATCAATTACCATTCTGACTGCGCCAAAATATTCTTTTATTTTAGTGAAAATAATGTTTATAATTGACCCACAGAATCTACCACCACTTTATACAAAAAAGTTGAAAAGAATTCAAGAACTATATACACTAGATTGCAAAGAAAAATGTTAAGAAACTAACGCCATGGAGGAGGACTGGTGATGCAGAAAGAAACACTGGAAGCTGATATTTCGGTGGATGTGGCGTTGGGTCAGCGCCTGCCTTCGGTGCTCCACCTGACATTTCTTAACTTGAATCTTTCCCCCCTTTCGCTATCCAGAAATATAACAGAAAGAAATAAAATGGTTTCCAAGAATTTTTCCTAGACGTTCTGAAGAGTAAGGAAAAGCATCAACTCTGCAAAAAACCAGATAAAAAATTATCAACAAACAATGAAATATTACACAGATAAGGGGAAAAAACCAGCAGGATGTAAAATTGGAAAAGGGGGAAAAAATTAGAAATCCACATAACACCAAACAACACCGCACACAAGTATGGACCACAGCAAAACAACGTGCCGCGTGGCAGGACAAGCCAAGAAAATCAAAAACTGTAACATCCAAGGGATAGTGGTGTGTGCTACAGTGCTAGGAAAAGTGTTAAATTACAAGAAAACTGATTGCAGAAAGCAGAATGCCAGAAAAGAGAAAAGGAAAATATACCTGGTTGTGCACAAAAGGCTTTCAAGATGCAGAATTAAGTGACAGGAGGAAGTGAGCTTTGATCCAGAATAATGAAAAGACCCCACCTCAAGGGGGAAAAAAAAAGAAAAGAAAAAAGTTTAAGCAAAAAGCAGGTAGTGAGAAGAAGAAAGATGAACAGTGTGTTTGGCAAAACTCTCTACATAGATAACCGGATTTTGGGTGAAAGTTAAGAAAAAGAAGTCTTAAAGAACAAATTGGAAATGTAGGCAAATTGTGAACGTCAAGAGATGAAAATGGCCCCAATATGTACTGTCATAAACCCTTCCCACCTCTCTCATAAGAGTTTCAGATTTCTCTCTGTAAAAGGAATCTTTACTGATTTGTTTAACGTTTTCTTCACTATCCGTTCGCCGGCAATTACTTCCCCAGAACGAAATCTTGCAGTTGAATAATAAAATCAAAAAATTATCTTTTTATGCTTCTTGGAGTTAATGCATGTTTTGACCAGTTTGACTGAGCTAAACATATTTTGTCATAGACTGTAAACTTTTAAAAATATAATTTCATGTGAAAAAAAAAACGAGTAGAGTTAAATGGTAGAGACTTTTGTAGTGTGAATAGGTCTCAAGACATATATGAATATGATTGGTTTGATTAAATATAGTCATAAAAAAGTAAAAAAGAGTAAAATAAATTTAGGGGTTGTTTGAAGCTATTTATCCAAATTGGATTATAAAGAGAAATTATAAAGAGGTGAAATGAGTGGTGTAGATTTAATATAAGTTTGAAATTTGTGATTATAGATGAAAAGTAGTCAACTCAATAGTCAAATCAGTGATATGTGAGATTATAAAGAGAAATGATAAAGAGTATCAAACAACCCCTTAGAAGTCCACAAATACACTTATTTTTTTCACTTGTCATGCATTTCCAATGCAATCGTGGAAACTCGGGTACTGTGAGAGAGAGAATGGAAATTAGGAGGCGTGGGAAAAAAAGTAAAAACATGGGAGACATATAAAGAAATTTGAAAAAATATATAATAATGGAATTGTAGTGGAGAATGTGTAAAATTGTTATTTTTTTTTTAGGGTTTAAATTATTTTGACATAATTAATTTTTTAAGAGGCTAAGACTCAGATAATCTGATGACATTAAAAATGGTGTTTCTTAATTTGTTGTGTGAATTTATGAGCCATAAAAAGGAATGTTTGAACTATTTCAATAATAATAAAAGAAATTCGGTTAGGTTCACCAAATTGCTAAATGATGGTCAATGTATACTTCCAACCGACGGTACCATATGTTGGTTCTCTAATGCTACCACTAATTTTGTACATGGCATATGTTGTTTTAAGATACCATCACATATTTAGCATTTAACAATATTGTACTTGATAATAATTAATAAATATATAATTTTATAGTTATCATCGATTACTATATACTGTCTAAGTTTAAAAGAGTTACTGATATATAGTAAACTATTTTTACTTGAAACGCACATATTTTTTGTTGCGTGTTGACGTTGATATCATTTGTAATGACATATTAAAGTTATGTATATTTCGTGGACCAAACTAACTCGTATATATCTATATATATATATATATATATGTAGATGGAAAAAGAATCCTTTTCTACTTCAACGTGAGCATTCTTATGACCTAGCCAATGGCACAAGCATTTCGTAACGGATAATACTTTTTAACTTACACCTTTAATTTTTAATAATGTTTAACGTTGAATAATATAAAGATAATTGATTGTATAATAATTTGAGTGACAGGTGTTATGTAGGTGGGGCCCGGAAATGGGCAACCAGAAATGTATGGGATACAACAATGGAATCGGTGAAGACATGTGTCTGATGCAGAAACTAGTTGGGCCCGCTCTAGGGCTACGTGGCACACAATGAATGCCTTTGTTGGGTGCTCCTTCAATTTGATGGTTTTCGGCCTCAGTGGGCAGCCGAAATTATTAAGTGGTAAGTAATGTGTTGCTTTCATTTAATTGATTGATGATTGGGGGAAAATGGTAATTTACACTCTCTTTGATGAAATTATAAAGCCACACGTAGATTTTCTCTCTTTTAGAGTAAAAAAAAAAAAAATTCCATCTGAGACCGTTCAATATGCTACTTGCATCCGTCTAAAAAATACAATTAATATATCATATTAACTATATCTTTAACTTTTTATTTTCATATATGCTCATAATTAATATATTTATTATTACTCTATATCAACTACATATAGATTAAATATATTTTCAAACAATTAATAAGATATAAAGACATATAGAAAATTATAGGTAAATTTTAATATTACAACTATATTAATCATCGTTTCTTAATGGAAAAATATATTGACACCTCCATATTTTATACATGCATTGCGTTTTAATTATATCAATAGTTCTTGAACATTATTTAGTTTTCTATTCGTATCCTCAATATTTTTGTTATGTTCTTTTTTTTTTTTGGCCACCTTCTATGTATTAGTATTTCTTGTTTCAAACCATCATTTTTCTCCAAAATTTTCTGTCATCACACTAACAAATTATCAATAAAAATAAATAATTTTACTTAACTATATCTTATAATTTACTAATTGGATACATTTGAGTCGCTTTCTTAACTAATTGTTTTGCACAAAAAGTTTATCAAATGCCAAATATGTTAGTTGGTGAGATTTTGAGAATAAAAATGTGATGAAAAATAGTTAGGAACATACATGTAATAATTAGTAAAAGTTAAAGTTATGCAATATAATTAAAATATAGTGTAGTTATAAAAAAAAATATGGTGGCTATATAACCATCTGTTCTTAATATTTGTGTGAAAATAACTATTAGACTATCTTTTTAAGACAGATGAAGGATCGCTTAACCAAAAAGATATACCATGAGAGAGCACTTTTTCTATTAAACGAGATTGAGCTCCCGACACAGTGTTTGACTGTCAATATAAATCATCCATGTACATGCATATGATGTGTGACGTGACTAATTTCTATTAACAATCGAACTCTGTATACAGAGTCCGATATGACTCTATAGAAATCAATAACGAGAGAGCCTCCAAAAAGTTTGCTTGAATAAGGCAGTTTTGAGAGTCCATTCAAGAATAACTTTTAGGGTTAATTTTACAAAAAATCCTTAACATTTGAGTTAAGAATTAGTTTCGTCTTCAAATTTTTTTCGTTCTCTTAAGTCCATAACATTTCATAAATAATCACAATAGGTCCCTTTTGATACTATTCCCTCAACTGTTTATAAAGACATCAGCAGTAGCGTTATTTGGAAGGGATGAATCCCCTCATTTCCTACCGGGAACGACAGGAAATGGGGGGATTCATCCCCCTCCCCCAAATTTTGGTCACCATGCTGCCGTTTTCGGCAACAAGTTGAGAGGGATGGAGGGTGGGCATTTTCTTTTTTTATTTTTTATTATTTTTAATATTTTTAAATGTTTTGTTTATAAAATTAAAAAATTTAAAAGAGTATAATCGTTATTTTCTATGAAAAGTTGAGGGAATAATGTCAAAAGGGACCTATCATACATATTTATGAAAGGTTAAGGTCTAGGAGAGCGAAAAAATTGTTAGAGACGAAACTGATTCTTAATTTAAAAATTGGGGACCTTTTGTGAAATTAACCCTAACTTGTCAATTTCTACTCATACATCCGCTAACCCCACAAAGTTAGCCTTGATCCCAGCCTCCATAGTGGACCTGTCTCCTAACTTTTAACAGAAAGCAAACATAACTTTACCTTCTGCGTCTCTAACAAACCCACCACCAAATAACAATGTTTGCTGAACCTTTCCATGAGCCATCAATATTTATTCAACTTGACGCAACTCAGGGTTTTCTCCAAGGTGACACGTAGATTTAGATGTTCAATTTATTATTTAATCGGAACCTTTGAATACAATGAGTTTTTAGAGTACTATAAATTTTTTCTCATGAATGATGATTATCTCATCTCTAGTGCATTATGTCTCATACAATTTACAAAGTGACATGTAGATTTAAAGGTTCAGTTTATTATTTAATCGGAACCTTTGAATCAATGAGTTTTTAGAGTACCATAAATTTTTTCTCATGGATGATGATTATCTCATCTCCATTGCATTATGTCTCATACAATTTACAAAGTGACGTGTAGATTTAGATGTTCAATTTATTATTTAATTAGACCTTTGAATACAATGAGTTTTTAGAGTACCAAAAAAGTTTTCTGGTGGATGATGATTATCTCATCTCCATAGCATTATGTCTCATACAGTTTACAAAAAAAATATTTTTGGCATTTCAAGAGCACTAAGTTCGGTACTATTGATCAATACAGAACTGACAAATAAATATAACGATTAATTAATTAACGAGGACCCATGTATTTCCCCTTCTTAATTCTCATTGACTATGAGCATCAAATCTTTAGTACTCTCAGAGTATTTGAAATTTTACATGTCAGTTAGGTTTTTGAGTTGCATCTTGTATATGATTAAAAATGAATAATGACTATTAGCCGTGAGTGTCACGCCCCCGCTATATTACTCAATATTATTGAGTTACTTATAACGGATATTAAATTCTATGGCGGAAGCTTTCATTTGAATAGTGGGGACATGACGTACAAAACGAACAAATTATTATTTGTCTTACATATGATAAGCCACAAATATATATATATATATATATATCCATGGAGAGGTGGGTCAAAGTGTATTCTTATAACTCAAAAGATAGTTCCCTCTATATGCAAAATTCTACTTCCTTCCGCGTGTATGCTCTAACTCCCGGCTTGCTTGACCAATAACTAGTGTTCAATCATCTACAAGATTAGAGAAAAATGAAGTGAGTACAAAGTACTCAGTGAATAACATGTATTGACGCACGCAAAATAATGTAAGAGAAATCGCTTTTATGTACAAAGAGAATTATTTATATGCACAAGTCAGACCATCACTAGTTTAGCCTCTACCCGTAATCTTGCAAGATTTAATGATTCAAAATGACTACGATCACATAGCATGGTCATAATACGACAATGATACTAATAGTAAGGCAAAACGGATAGACAGTCCTACTAGCGATGCCCAAAAGCACGAAACAATCTTTTATCTAAAACAATTGTGTACAATCAAGTATCGAATGTCAAAGCAATTTAAGAAAAACATGAGTTTCGAAAAAGGCGAGTCAAGATACGAGTTACTCACTCAAATGCCAAAGTAATTTAAGGAAAGCATGAGTTTCGAAAAGGGAGAGCCAAAACACGTGTTACTCATCTCTAAAAGTTTCCTTGAATAAAAATTGCCTTTAAAGTCTTGACATTCTTCAATTAAAGTTGTTTCTCAAGTTGAAATCTTCCTATATATGGAAATGAGTTTTTTCTAAGTGTAAAACTAAGTGTTTTGTGGGTTTTTAGGGTAGTTTTTCTCCTCACAATGCCTTTGGACGAATTTAATTATTTTATGATATGTAAAGAGTTTGGAGAAACTTTAAGGATCCTTGGCCTGTTTATAATTGTTAAGATTTAGTTGTTTTTAATAAAGTTTTGAGCTCCACCGATCACAGCGTGATAAGTGGCGTAATTGACACCGTATACTTAAAGAGGCGACGTGGCCAAACATGGTTTACTCGTTTATTGTTCAAGAGATCTTTATACTTTGTGTTGTCTTATATTTAAGTCACTGTACTTTGATTCATATTAATCAATAACCACATTATTACTTTGAGTACCATTTGAGTGACAAACTTGTAATCTTCCAATATAATTCAAGTAATTATTCAATTATTGTCAAAATAACGATTACGTCGCTTTATTTTATTTTTAGAATTTTGGGGGATGTTATGGTGAGTCTTGTGAATTGTGTGATATATGTAGAAATAACTAACAACTTAAAAATTTTACAATAACTCTACAAGACGCTCTTCCGATCTTGATCACTAAAGTTTACATTTAGTTGCTACTTGCTTACCAAACAAAATATGGTTATTCACTATTCATCCAATTATTAAAAAGTTTTTTCATCCATCACTCTAATCAAATATGTAAGTTACAATTAACAGAATCTCACACATGGCAGACAAAAATTAAAGCTCGCATAACATAATAACATTGTTAGTTTGCCCAAGTGGACAAGAAATAGTTTGCCAAGTTACCCATCGTCCCACCCATTGGTCCTGCTACTCATGAATCTTCATTTTATAACCCCAAATTCAGAACCCCTAAACCCAACAAAAATCAATTCACAGTTTAGTAACTGCAGGGATTGAGAAAAAGGGGTAAGTAAATCGAAAGAATTTAAACATAAAACATTGATTCAATAGAATTTAAACATAAAACATGAAATTAAATAGAAATATTTTTTTGAAATAAATTGAATAAAAATATTGATTCAATGTCACAAATAAAAAAAATTCCAAAAATTGGGCATGTTGGTTAAGAACCTGATAATCAAAATGACGATAGACGGAATCTTCTAGGGACTAGTATTTTTTGTGGGTTTAGGAGCTTTCAATTTGGGGATTATAAAATGAAGATTCAAGATCAGCAATACGAATTTCAATATTCATGGATCTGGCCATGTTTGGTTCTGCTTTTCGATCCACTTGGACAGACTTCTCTCCACTTTGACAGACTAACGGTGTTATCAAACCACGTCAGCTTTCCGTTTGCTATGTATGAGATTCCATTAATCGTGACTAACGAATTTGAATAGAGTGATGGATATGTAAGATCTTTTATAAATGAGTGAGCAATGAGTAACTATATTTTGTTTAATAAACAAATAGAAATTAAAGGTAAAGTTTAGTGATCACCTATTATATTTTCTCATTAACCCTCGAAAAATGTTTACACCATATTTTTCTGTATACGCACAACACGAATAAACAATTACGATGTGATCTGCCATTTTGATCTAACCCTATGGGTGGTACATTATGGTACCATATGCAGACATGGCTGCCAACATAGCACACCACGTCACCTATTAATCCACTTCCCCCTTTCTCTTCCATCTCCGGTGTGTCCTCTGGTGAAGGAAAAACACAACAGAGCAAAAAAAAAGAAAAAAGAAACTTAAAGAAGAAATAAAGAAAGAAGAACAACATTAGAACATAAGCACCAACAATCTTAAATCATCACTGAGCCAACATCGACGGGAAAGGTGAAAAAGTATTAAACAGAAACAATAAAAAAAAAATCATAGGAGAAGAGTTAAAAGAAATTTGAAGTCAGGCTTTTGAAAACTCACGACAGCTCAAATTGGATTTAGGGAAAAATTTGAACTCAGATTTTTAAAACTCACGATAGCAAATCGGATTTGGGAAAAATTTGAACTGAGAGGAACGCGCCGTCGACCACTCCGAACTCGCAAGCCCTCTCCCTCCCAAAACCGTGAATGTAGCGTGAAGGTGGCCCTCTCCCTCTAAATTTTTCAGATTCCAAACAGGGGACGTGAAAACTGTAGTTCTTCTGGGTCTTCGTCTGTGCATTCTGATCTCACTGCCGGCGCGACGATCTGTGGTCGCCGGCCGTCGATTTCAAGGGGGGCAGATGAGGTTGCCAAGCTTTGGATTTGGGGCAGTCAAAGGGGCTTTAGAAGAGAAAGGAGTGTGAGATGTGAATTCTAATTTTTCATTTTTTACTTTTTTTTTTAAAATAACTCCAACGTGGCTGCCAACCCATACACATGGTGCCATTGTTACACCAGATGTATGGATCATAAAGGGAATCATGTGATCTGTCAGTAAAATTTGTAGTGTTAATATAATAAATGTAAACCTACTTCCATCTGGTTTCTTACTTCAGTTTTAGGACAATTTTATCCTGCTGTAGATTTTATAAATAGAAGGGTTAATTTTTCTGACAGTAGTATAACTCAATTTCAACAATGCTCCATAAAGTTCTGAAGTTTTTATCAATTGCTACTCAATTTGAGAATAATCCAGGTAATGATCACTAGCTAGAGTTTATAATAATCATTATTATCTAAATTGCTGCGAAAGGCATAGAGGAGAACTCTTTGTAGGTACCAGTGTACAAACAGTGCCGGTTAGCTTACTCTACTGAGGCATATCCCGCTAGGGCTAAATAAATAAACTGTCAAACTGAAAAACTGAACCAATTCGGGAAAATGGTTTTGATTAGTTTGGTTTGAAAAATAAAGTGCTTTGGTTTGGTTTGAGATAATTTCAAACCGCTTGAAATGGTTTGGTTTAGGTCTCGATTTTTAAAAAAGGCTTAAACTGAATCGAACCTTTTTTAATATTTTAATTAAAAAATTATTAATGTGTAAGTAATATGAGAAAATATATCAAAGGACTTAATTCATTTATGATTGTCAAATTCGTTGACTGTTCTAGAGAAATTATATATAGTAGTTAATTGACCATATTTTTCTAAAATTTTGACATTAGATGCTTGAACAAAATAGTACTTTCATAAACATATTCTGACAATATTTCATTTGAAGTTTATATATTATTTGGGTTTTTTTATCTATTACATTTTATTAGTTATATATTTGTGTTTTAGTAAAATTTACTAACTTTTGATGAGTTTGATATTGATATTAATATTTAAAAAGCATATTAGTATAATATAATATTTATATTTATAAAATTATTATGTTTTGAGTCCATTTTCACTATGTTAATAGACAAACCGTGGTTTAAAATCGAATCGAACTAAAAAATTAGGTTTGATTTGGTTTGAAAAATTAAATGATTTGGTTTGGTTTACAATCTTCTTCAAACCGAACATGATGGTTTGGTTTAAAAAATAAATTAAAAACCGCGTCAAACCGAACCATGTTTATCTTTATATTTCGCGATTTACATCCTCCACCAAAACTTTAAGGACAAGGCCAAGTGGGGCCCTTAGGTTTGGGGTTCAAACCCTTTTTATTATCTAAATTGATTTTCTTCTCCTCAATTTAACTGCCTCAACCATGACTTAGGCATCCAAGTAAAAAATGAGAGTCTGTGCTTCCCTGATAACATCCACAATATTGCCTCTCGAAGTATGATCGTCTATGTTTATTTTTTTTGCTGAAATATTAACTCACCTTTTTCGTCTCCTACGATCATCCCTATCCCTATAACACCTTTGTCTCGAAAATAACCGCATCCACGTTGCATTTCACGCAATCTGGTGGAGGTTTTCTCCAAGACTTGCGGCTGTTAACTGAAGTATTTCGTGGCGCCTCATTTTGTTCACACCGAGCCATTCATAAAGGAATCTGATCAGCCCTAAATACACAACTCTCTCCGTTTTGAGCCACGAAAGTGTGCCGCCTCAGCTTGGATTCATAAATAGATTTTTGGCTCACGAAGATATCAATGTCGATAGTTTTGTTATCTAACTGTGAAAGTATTGCTATAACTGCTTTATACTATAGTGATGGTAATGGTGGTGTTGGCACAAGACGGTGTGTGTTGGTTTTTAAATTAGTAAAAACTTTTCAGTATTTATAAATCATCTACTTTCATTCTCATTTTACGATCCAAATCCAGTTCTAGTATAGTGCTATATATGTCATTTTAACTATTTTAACGCACAAGGTACGAGAAGGGGACCGGGTCCGTTTACCCTGTCATACGACCGCGACCGGAGACATGATAATAAACGACGTCGTGCAAAAGTGACAGCAGCAAACGAAACCCTCGCGCCTTCCAATTGGGATCATATTTCGCGTTTTAATTCAATTCATTCAAGTATGTGCGGCGAAAGCAAGCATAACCGGAAGCGAGGCCGCCGGCCAAAAAACCGGCCACCGCAAAACACCATAGTCAATTCCTCCTCACCATCCGTCGCAGGTGCAAATGTAGATGATGTCGTATTCTCTGTCAACAACGTGGAACTCATTGAGCCAACTTCCCCTCCTTCTTCTCCCGTCAACCGTCGGCGTCCCGGCCGCCCCCGCAAGATCCACAAACCCGAGTCAAGCATAGCAAAATCCGTACCTGTCCCGGTTCCTCCCATATCTAATGGATTTGCTACTACTGCGCTGACTAGTTCAGATAGTGCGGTGGCGAGGGTTGTTCCTTCAATGGACGCCGTGGTGAAGGTTTTCTGCGTACATACAGAACCGAATTTTTCTTTGCCGTGGCAGAGGAAAAGGCAGTACAGCTCGAACAGTAGTGGGTTTGTTATTAAAGGTAGGAGATTATTGACAAATGCTCACTCCGTGGAGCATTATACTCAAGTCAAGTTGAAAAAAAGGGGTTCTGATACAAAGTACGTTGCCAGGGTGCTCGCCGTTGGCACTGAATGTGACATAGGTGAGGTTTTCATCGATCTGCTATGCGGTTGTAAATGTTTGGGTTCTACACCGTTGATGTACTTGAAATGTTGATCTTGGAAATGTTTAATTGAAATCGAAATGATTATAACAATAATTTTCTAGCATCCGTATTCTAGACCGTTGATATACTTGGAAATGTTGCTCTTGAAAATGTTTAACTGAAATCGAAATGATTATAACAATAATTTTCTAGCACCCATATGGATGTCGTTATGGCACCCATGTGGTGACGCGGCATACGTGTCAGCATATGGGTGCATAACGAAACTCATAGGGTGCTAGAAAATTTTCAATGATCATAAATGATTCTACCAAGTGTACTATGGTTATGGATGAGAATGAGACAGTAAATACCTCTAAAGTTTCGGTGTTTTGCCATTCATGGATAATCAAGATTGGAAACAACCCATTTTTCCTTTCTAATTACTCAAAAGGTTATTGTGTCCTCATAGTTCTTAATATGATTGTCATTGCTGTTTAGGTGTATTTCCTTTTCAATGATTTTGCATTGATTAGTTGTCCAACCTAAGTTGAGTATCAGAGGTCGAAGAGACTTTGGAGATTATGGCGAATCCAAGTTGCAAATTATTTGGTGTCCATGTAATGGCGAGTTATTGTTCATCGACTTGCTGGTAACATTTCACACATGTTGTTTGCGCACAGTGGATCAGATCCTTGATTTTAGCAAGGTTTGATCCCCATGGTTGAAAGTTAGAACCTTCACATAGCTTTGTTTGATTATCTTGTGGAAAATACAAGAATGAAAGATGTGGTGGCCTGGTGTTGGTTGGATACCTCTTAGAGGAGGAGTTGACTTGAAGGGCAAAAAAAAAAAAAAGCAGAAACATAGATGATACGGAGCTTCAAGTAAAGGATTGCTGCTACTGCAGTTTACATATCATGGTTTTGATAGCTGGACTAAATTGTGATCCGCATCTGTGTTGAGGATTGGTAGCTAAAAGAGTGATAGCTACTTTATGATGCAATTTCTCATAAGACCTTATAGCGTATATTTTCCAGTGTTAACTTGGTTCATGTGATAGTGTTTTCAATTTTTATTTTGGTTTAAATGATACTGCAGCTATGCTTACGGTGGATGATGATGAGTTCTGGGAAGGGGTATCTCCTGTAGAATTTGGTGATTTACCGGCATTGCAAGATGCAGTGACTGTTGTTGGTTACCCAATTGGGGGTGATACGATGTCCGTGACAAGTGGTGTTGTTTCACGCATAGAGATTCTTTCATATGTTCATGGGTCCACTGAACTTCTGGGATTACAGGTCCTTGATTTATACTTTGACGATGTTGATTTTTAGCTTAAGAAATTATTTTATTACTATCTTGTGACAGCTGATGGTTTTTGCAGATAGATGCTGCTATAAACTCTGGAAATTCTGGGGGACCGGCTTTTAGTGACAAGGGAAATTGTGTTGGAATTGCGTTTCAATCCCTCAAGCACGAGGATGCGGAGAATATTGGTTATGTCATCCCAACACCAGTCATCAAGCACTTTATCCAAGACTATGAAAAGAATGGAGCATATACTGGTATTATCTTTTACTATGATCAATATATATCTTTTATTTTTTTCCATGGATGTAGATTCTAGCTGCCACATGATTTTTTAGAATATTAACACTTTTATTTTGATGGTCAATTGGTTAGCCCCATCAGAATCTGTATTCAATAAGATACAGGTTCTAGCAGGTTTTTGGCATAATTATGACTAGCTAATCCTGTATTATTTTCAAGATCTTTCGTCTAATTGATAAGGAAATGGAAAGAGAGAAATCGCCCAGAGCCTGATGAACCACTATCATATTTTCATTCTTGTCTTAGTAATGAAGGATATGATAGGACTGTAGGAGGATTTTTGAGGGGGGCTAATTTCAAAAAATAAGAATAATAATTTCTGGTTACTCTGAATTTAGACAGTCCCTCACTGAAATAGAGCCATATATTTTGTTGCTTATATCTTTTAAGAAAAGATTATGTCGAGCTGGCTTTATGCTTAAAAGTATGTCGGCATCCTACAATTTGAAAATAAGCATCAATCAAAATTCTTGCACAAAATTGAGCCACAGAATGGGTAATTTTAAGCATAACTATAACCAAACATTCATGCTCTAAGCCACTTCGAATATTCTCAGGTTATACTAAACACGCATTTTCCGTTAGACAAGAAAAACATCTTCCTAACAAGTGGAAACACTTCTCTAACTTGATTCCAAAGTAACTTCACATCAACAATCTCAAGATGATCAGATTCAGGAAAGTGGCCTCCCATAGCTGAACTGGATTGCGCATTTACTACTTATGAGTTAGTTTTTGTGTTTATGCGTTCCATGCACATACAGTGTTGAAATGTTACTGGTTATCCAGATATTAGTTTCACTTTGGGTCTTTTTTGACAAGTCCCGTGTTAAAGTGTCTATGATTTAGATTATTGAGAATTGATTTTGTGAAACAGTGTTTTTTTAGGAGAACGTGTGGTTGAAAAGGAAGGAAAAGTTATGAATATATGTGCAAGTTTATTTTAATAGACTAGTTACATACATGCGATGCACGTATTATGTTTCATCTCTAGTTTTATATCCATGTGGATTTTGTTACATGTTGTTAGTTGATTTAATATAAACCATAAAACCAAATTGAAGAAATAAATGTTTCTGATTCGATAATAAGATAAAATAAAGCATAGAAATAGCGTGTTTTGGTCAGCATCACAATCTTGAAGACATTAACATATCACCCTAGCATTGATAACATAACATTGTTCCAGAAAACATGTAAGAAGCTGGTTTTACAGTATTTCCATGAGAAGAAAAAGAAAGAAATTCTAAGGAGACATGACTAAATGACGTGAATAAGTGACATCATCACGTGCTACAATTTTATTGGGTGGTGATTACATGGATATTTTTCAATAATCAAATGAAATTGTGCCAGACGTCCAATGTCACTTATTAATGTTAGATTTTCATGTCTCCCTAGAATTTTTGAAAAAGAAAAGGTAGAAATGAGATTTAAAAAAATTTCATAGCCAGACAATAACATCTACCTTAGGAACTATGTAAACATTAGACTCTCCGCTAGCACCTTAATTCTCTGCGGGCGGTCCTCTCCTTTGAAGTGCTTCCAAAGCTATAAGAAACAAGACATTTTTGTTACACAAAAGGCGTTAAACAAGGCCGTTACAAATTAGGGAAATTCGAGTTTCACACCACGTGTGCTCTTCCGATCTTGTAAAGGCCTGATGCTAACTGAGGTAGCAGGACACTCCATGATTGTTCTTGTTGTCAAGATCTCCAGATATAATGCTTGCTCAAAGACTTAGCACAATTGAGAACTTATAATCAAACTCTTAACTAAAACTTAAACACAATGGAGCGGTTACCTAAATTTTAAAAGAGACATAACACATTAAATTCAAAACCTTTTCAAAAATAACCTATAATTTGAATAGTTAGAAACAAATAATACAAATCCTTTTTTATTTTCTTTGGTTTCAAACGCACTAACCCTCAAAAATATTAAAATACATTAGACCATTATATCCTAAAGCTTTCAAAAATGCAAATTCAAGGGCACACCTTAACTCATTAAATTAATCATAATACAAGAAGTTTCAAGTCTTCAATCGATCGATTAGGAATGTTGTTGAATGACGCCAAAATACTTATATAGCAAGAAAGATTTTCAACAAGCAAAGATAGGATACAAAGACGTTTTATGACTCACTACTGGAGATCTTGCATATAATAGATACTGAAAATGTGACTGAGTTGTCAAATATTATAATATAATTCCACATTAGTATGCAACTAAGTACTGTTAAAACTCATAAAATCCCAATCATCAGAGACATTGCAATCACCGAATTCCTACGACATATTTGGGAAAATACCCCCATCCATTAGCATCCACTTAAATTAGGATTATATTATAATGATTTAAAGATACAAAAAGGGAAATTATTTAATCAAATCAATCCGTTAAGAATGTTTTTTGTGTGCATATAAAGAAGATTTATACCTTGCAAACTTCATAAAAATCAATTAAAATATGTTATGTAACTGCCTTTATTTATGTTATACCACTACTTTATGGTTCCCCACGTGATGACTTCAGACAGTCGAAAAAGATTTAAGAGATAGCCGAAAGAATGAAATCAAATCGGCCAAACCAGGTCTGGGAAAACCAACACTAAAATTAAAGGCATAAAATTACCTTCTTTCCATGAAATTCCTCCAAGCGAAACTCAATTGCCTCAGCTCTCGGTTTCGTCACTCCATAACGTGCAACATCAATAAAACAAAAGACCTAAATTGAAGAATAATAAATATGCGCAAAAAATCTACAAAAAACAATTCAGCGATGCTATTCTATGACTCAGGCGTCAGATCTGTAGGATTATTACACAATATATAGAAGATTATTATTGATTGAAAGAGAAGATCGTTTGTTAGAGAGAGGAAGATTCGGGAACTTTTGGGAACGGGAGCCAAAGAAATGAGAAAGGATAAGGGAGCAAAACAGCAAATTCACATTTTAATTGTTATGAGGGTAAAAGAGTAAATAAACTCACCTACAAGTAGGGATAAATTCGTAAACGCTGTTCTGAGGAACAGGAAAAAGGGATTAGCGGTATGGATATGGATAAATGTGTGCTTGAAAATGAGTTTGAAAGAGAATTGGTTTTGGAAAATCTAAATCCAACAAGCACTTATCTAATTGCAATATTTATCTGTTATGTACTAGAGTTCCCTATTCTACGAGTTGAGTGGCAGAAGATGGAAAATCCGGACTTGCGGTTGTTGTTCGGGATGAAACCCAATCAAAAGGGTGTTCGCATAAGAAGAATCGATCCCACTGCTCCAGAATTCAAATTTTTGAAGCCATCAGATGTCATCTCTTAGCTTTGATGGGGTTGATATTGCCAATGATGGAACAGGTGAGAGAAAAATGTTCTGATGGCTAGTAGTTAAGTAAACATACTTATCCCATCTATTCCATTACCTTCTCCTGCTTGCCACCTCTTCTTTCATATGAATGAGTTAAATGTTTTTCGCACTTTTAAACTGTAATTTCGGCCAAGAGATTTACCTCATGCATATTCATTGACGGGAAATTTTAATTTGCTGAACACAACACAATGTTGAATGTTATTGGTAACTGCATGTTAATGAAGAGAAAACTTTACAATAATGGTGATAATGTAAGACATAACGAGGAGGGTTTTTCAATGAAGGGAAATTTAAGTATATTAATAATGACATAGAAAACTGAGTGCTATTGTTCTTTTGACATCATTTTTAATGTTTTCAGTATTCTGTGTGGTTTGATTATTAGAACGTTCTAAATATGAGAGCCTGCTTATTTATCTTTTCGGCAAATAGAGAGAGTGACTCAAAAAAAATTCGTGGTTCCCGTAATTTTATCTATTTTCATTTTCTTTTAATCACTTTTCTCTCATTTACACCATTTTTCCTCACTTTTCCTCCCTCGAGTCCCGTGTAAGGTCCACAAATAGACCCTCACCTTCACCCAATCCAATACTATTTTATCATTATTTTTGAATTTATCTCCATCTCTCTCCTGTTTTTCATTTTTCTCTATACCTCTTTCTAATCCTATTTACGTAAAATAATCATCTTCTCTCTATCTCTTTCCCCCACATCACTTCCACAATGCACCCTCCCATTGAAGATGCTCGAAACTCCAACCTGGGATTCTCTTGTTGCTTTACTGGAATATTTCAGCTTGAATGTGGCATCAGTATGCTTTTCTCATGTGTGTGGGCTGTATGCATTTTGGTGGATTTTATTACTGTCGATGTTGATCTAATGGTTCTGCAATGCTATATTTGGGGAAACCATCTCCCATTACATTAACCGCTGTCCTTTTTTTGTTCATGCAGTTCCATTTAGACACGGAGAGCGAATTGGTTTTAGCTATCTTGTATCCCAGAAATATACTGGTGATATTGCAGCAATAAAAGATCTTCGCGATTCTGAAGTTTTGAAATTCAATATTGAACTTGGTTCTCATAGGAGGCTTATTCCAGCTCACAACAAAGGCGGACCTCCCTCATATTATATCGTTGCTGGCTTTGTTTTCACGACTGTTTCTGTGCCCTATCTCCGTTCTGAGGTATGCAGTTTGCTTCAGATATTACTGCAACCACTGTTTTCTTGGTAATGCTTGTATGATGGCGAGTTTGGATTTTTGAGCTTTTTACTTCTCAACTTGGTAGCAATTAGAGGTGCTTGATGAGTTACTGTGTCTATGGTTCTTAGAATATTAAGTGCTTGATTTGGCTTAGATTATATTTGTGTCCGCAGCTATGATGCAATCACTACTGCCTACAGGAGTAGTCATAAAAACTTATTACAATTATAATGGATTATATTCAGCTAAACTATACTAAATGTTGGTTGAAACTAAGACGCTAATTTTGATTTATTTGGTGTTTGTTTGCAAGTTAAAATTGTTCTATCATAAATTTTTTGATTTTCGTTTTTTTTCTTTTTTTTTATTATAATATAAATATACTTTTTATTCCTCCCATTCTACTTTTTTTTTTTGAGTTTGTGGGTAAACTGATGCCTCAAAATGCTTAGACTAATTTAGTCTTCAAAACATTGGTTTTAACATAACAAATAGCTAAGCATTCAGTTAAAACGTATGACAAACAAAAGACTAAATTATTGATGTTCATTTGGAAAATTAGAAGTATAAATATAGATTAAGAATTATCTCCAATTGTCAATATATATTAACATGCATGTGTACTACTTTGAAAGATTGTATAGGCGCGTCTGCATTGTATCAAATCCTGCCTGGGCGACATAGCTCATTAGTTAGTTTTTGGGTTATCTGTGTTCTGCTCCCTGCAACATAATTACTCAGTTATATGTTATTCTTTTAAAGCCTGTGCAATGTAGCTTCTCAGTTTATTGTATTCTGCTCCCAGATTCACTTTCTAATTATTTGCATAAATCACGTGAAATTGCTAGGACAATGATTTTTGCATTTTTACTCCAATGGCAAATTTTCTTTATTTTCATGTGTTCTGCAAGTTTGTCTAGCTGTTTGTGCCTAATAGTTTTTTATCGTTGTTTCTTGATGCTGCACTTGTACTTGTGCTGAGGGCATTGTTTACTATTTAGACAGCAGAGATGTTATTTAAAAACCTCTCCAGCTTACATTGATTAATATTTTCATTCTTATGCTTGTATTTGAATTTATAAATATTTCCAGTATGGAAAGGACTATGAGTTTGAAGCTCCTGTCAAGCTGTTAGACAAGCTCATGCATGAAATGCCACAATCACTGGACGAACAGATTGTTGTAGTTTCCCAGGTTCTTCCTTGCCACATTCTCATGTTAATGTATTTCAATGGATTTGTTCTCACCTCTTTGTTTCCATTGTGAAATTTGTCAAAGGTACTTGTGGCTGATATAAATATAGGATATGAGGAAATTGTCAACACTCAGGTTAGTGATTTCATGCAAGTGCCTGTGGCATTACTAACAAAATTTCAAAATTGGTTATTACCACATTGCGCTTTCTTCTTCTGTTCACCTTTTTCTACCTCTTGTGGTGTTCCTTTAGGTTCTTGCTTTCAATGGTCATCCGGTGAAGAACCTGAAGAGCTTGGTCACAATGGTAGAGAGCTGCAACGATGAATATATGAAATTCGATTTAGAGTACCAGCAGGTGGGCAGTGGCACAACTCTGTTTTGATGCTTTCTTGTGCATTACTTATTGCTGGTCTTCATTTATTTGTTTATGTATTTTTTCTCTTCCACAGATTGTAGTCCTTCAGACAAAAACTGCAAAAGCTGCTACTTTGGACATCCTTGCCACCCATTGTATTCCATCTGCCATGTCGGACGATCTCAAGACCTGATCAGATCGTCATGGACATATTTTGTTGTTACAGATCTTTGATTATTAAAACATATTTTGGATATTCTCTTAGCATCTTTCTCAACTTCCTTATGAGGCCATTCTTTTACCTAACTTGGCCATGGAACAGTCTGACCTTCAGAGTCGATGTATCCCGGCTAGTAATTTTCTAGTTACTTAAATGTAGGCTCTAGGAGTTAGTATCCTTGTTCATGATCGTTGTAATGAGAGATGCCTGACCTAAGAGTGAATGGAGTGATGAATCTTGATTTATCGTTCTTTTGCCCTTCTTTTTTTGTTGGGTTGGAGTGGATTGTTGTTATATTAAAAACTGAAGGTGGAAATATATAAATATGTTTGAGAATTTTCAATAAGTATAATAATAGTGAGTTAATGAAATTATTAGTGGATGTGACATTTGCTTAAATTTCTTCGTGCAGTTTAATTAATTCTGGGTGTCACTTCATACTGTGTCTGTTTCCATGAATCTTCAGTAAACGCAAGTTTATAAAGATTCCCTATATGGATTTGGTCTTGAAAAAAAACATAGTCTTGTTAAGTGAACCATATGGAATGCATTGCAGCAGATGCCAACTGAAATATGCAGAAAAAAAATGTGTGAAGATTTGACCTCTTCCACCAGCCGGCTTCAAACATATTCTTTCATATTTATTAGTGTCTTTTCTTTTAGTCTTTCGAGCTTTCTTAGCACTCGTAATCCTTCCCTGTTTTCTGCATCTCGAGCTTTTTGAGTATTCATAAATCATAATCTTTGAATTCCGTTCATTCAGATGATTTATCGAATTCATTCGTGGGTAGTTTTGATGCTGTTTTCCGTGCTCTTGTCTGTCACGACTGCAGAAACAGAGCAAGTGAGAGGATCATAAGTTCAGTTTATGGAAAAACTTGCTCCTGGAGATAATCCACGGGAAGAAAACTGGGGTTGGAATGATAGTTCAGATCCTTGTTTAAGTGCCTGGAAAGGGATTTCCTGTGACAAAAGTATGCAATTTGTTAAGAAAGTAGTTCTTGATCAGATGAATTTCACTGGTGTTGTTGATGCTGCTTCTGTATGTTCGGGAAAGAATCTTGCGGTCTTGAGCCTGAACAATAACAATGTTTCTGGGGTGTTACCGGATGACATATCTAATTGTTCGCGCTTGACTCGTTTGTATCTACATGGAAATAAGTTTAAGGGGATCTCCCTGGATCCCTTTCAAGGTTGAGTAATTTGAAAAGACTTGTTGTATCAGACAATGGCTTCTTCCGGTCGGATACTGGATATTTCAAGAGTCTCAGGATTGCTTACTTTCCTAGCCCAAAACAATCACTTCAATGGAATTATACCGAGTTAGAGTTTTCAAATCTTGAAGAATTTAATGTTTCTTTCAACAATGTCAGTGGGAGCATTCCTGATGTTGAGGGTCATTTCAATGCAGGCAGCTTTTTAGGCAATCCGGGATTATGTGGAAGGCCACTGTCTAATGCTTGCCCCCTCCTCCTCATTCGGGTGAAAAGAAAGGTTCATCAAGCAAGATGTATCTTATGTACCTCGGATATGCTTTGATAGGCGTAGTTCTTGTGAGTTTCGTGGCCTTCAAAGTAATACAGAGAAACAAGCGTAAAGAGAAGAAGAATATCGTGAAAAGGGGATTGCAAACGGATGTCATGAAAGACAAGATAAGTAGCAGCACATCTAGTGAGTCGAAAAGAGGAGGTATCATATCAGAGTATTCGATAACAGATGTTGAAAGTGGGATGGGTTCATCATCTCTTGTAGTTCTTGCAAGTCCGGTGGTCAATGGGCTGAAATTCGAGGACTTGCTTCGATCTCCAGCTGAACTGATTGGCAGAGGACGAAATGGAAGCCTGTACAAGGTCACGCTTAACAGCGGTGTGACACTTGCAGTGAAAAGAATCCGGAATTGGGACATTTCTAGAGACGATTTCAAGAAGAGAGTTCACAGAATAGACCAAGTGAAGCATCCAAATGTAATGAACATTGTTGCCTATTACTGTTCAAGGCAAGAACAGCTCCTGGTTTATGAATTCCAGCAAAATGGCGGTCTCTTCAGGCTTCTTCATGGTAAGTTCTTTCTGTCTTCTTTTAGGTGGCCGGTTTTGTACTCAAAATCAGCTATAATAGTACGGTTACCCATACTAACGAAATCCAAGAAAGATCACCAAGTTTCTTATACGTTTTGATGCTAATTTGCAGAATCACAAAGTGGCCAAATATTTGATTGGGGCAGCAGATTAAGTGTTGCAGCAAAACTTGCAGAGGCACTGGCTTTCTTTCACGAGGAACTTCAACTAGTTGGAATTGGACATGGGAACCTAAAATCCTCTAACATTTTGTTCAACAATGGAATGGACCCCTCCATAAGTGAGTATGGTCTATTACCAGTTGACAATCATCAGGAATCCTTATTTCTTGGTCCCAATGACAGCTCTGAAGAAAACCCGTCCCCTGGAAACAACGCGTTTAAGGCCGATGTTTATGGGTTTGGTGTCGTACTCCTTGAGCTGCTGACCGGGAAACTCGTTCAGAACAATGGGTTCGACTTAGGCCAGTGGGTGAATTCGGCTATAGGGGAAGAATGGGTGTTCGAAGTTTTCGACAAGGCGTTGGTTTCGGAGGGTGCAAGTGACGAGAGGATGGTGAACCTTTTGCAAGTAGCTCTTAAGTGCATAAATTCTTTACCGGAAGAAAGGCCAACCATGAGGGAAGTTGCAGCAGTCATAGCCTCTATTAAGGAAAATGAAGAGAAATCTATCAGTTCTGAGGCCTGATATGGATTATGATGGCAAATTAATATGGTCACACATCATTTGCATATTCTTTCAAAATGTAGTAATTATATGTTCAATTTCTGCTCATTAAAGACAATATTTTTAAATAAATAAATAAATTTATTTTTACAATAAAAAAATTTCACTAATGTTATCCGATTAATCATCTTGTCATGGCAGATTTGTGTTTTAACCATTAGCGCTTTATATATATAGCATGTTATTATACCATAATATATACATGAATCTCACAGTTTTAAAAGTTGTCTGTAGATAATAGTAAACAATGCAAGTGGTCAACATTGGAAAACAAGATTTAACGAGCAATAAGCTTGATATGTCATTAAGGAGTTTCCGTACTTGTTCTGAAATTCCTACATTTACTCCAACTTACATCTCTTACAATTCATTCGGATTTAATGTTGTCTGCCTATCATTATAGTAAACAAAATTTGTCACATATATAGTCTAATGTACTATGTCACTCTATGTTATTGAATTCAAGCGAAAATGATTTATAAGTAAACCTAAATTATGGTTTACAATTCTCCATCATTGGAATCAACATGGGCGGCATTTTGGACAACTTTCACAAACTCTTCCACTGCTAACTTCACAATGTTGAAAGGATCTCATTTGTCCAATTTGACCAATTATTCTTTAACCAAACGTAAGAATACAAAATTTTAAACAATTCATACCAATTCATTTTTTTTTTGGGTTCTTTTTTAAATATTTGGTCATCCAAGTATGCTATTCTTCTTCTTCTTCTTCCAAGTGGCATTGATAGTTATCCCAACTAGGTGCGTTGGGCTCTAAAAAAGAGGGAATAAAATATCATTTTTTAATTAATAGTTTAAATTTATATAGTACATGTAAATCTGGTTATATATGTTGGTGCGATTTGTTTAATTAAATTTAATTTTAAATTATCTCTTCTATGAGGAAGAGATATAATTCTCACTACTAATCATGAGATACACTGCTACGTTAGCGCCATCAAGTATCATTGTGTAACGATGATACGACACAATTATGTTAGCACTCGAATCGGTATAAATGCTGACTTGACAATGGAGATCACTGTCATCTTCTACCATTCTACTTTTGTATTGATTTTCATAGGGTCATATTAGATTTTATGTATAGAATCCAACTGTCAATTAAAAAACAATTGTCACTGAATGGAAAAACTGCCATTTTTAGAGGGCCTTTTGACAACACAAAAGGCACAAAATTATTTTAAAAAAATAAAAAAGAGTAATACTATTTAGCATCAATAGTGTTTGACACCATATCAAGGTGTTATTGAATGATAAGTCAAATCAAGTGAGTCCTTTATTCATGCATTTAATTTCACTTATCATTCAATGTTACATTAGTTGTCACGTAGACTGGTGTCAAGCACCACTTGTGCTATACAATATTATTCAATAAAAAAATAGTACGGTTAGATTTGGCTCCAAATAGCATTCTCCCACCTCGCGATGGTTCCCCGCCTTCTTCTCCATCCATTTCCTCTCTCCTCTATGGCTTTCTCTCTCATCCCTTCTCCCTCAACGATCGCCCCCAACAATGTCGACGATGAACAGTTTCAATCTGGAATCCTCCAAGCTCCTCAACCACCTCCCATTTTCCCTCACCAATCCCTCCACCCTCATCTACGACAACAATCAGCCATGGTGGGAAAAGATTCTCGACCCCAACGGCGAATTCGTTACCAGATGGAACCAAATCTTTCTTTTCACGTCGTTAGTCGCTCTGTTCGTCGATCCCCTCTTCTTCTACCTACCTAACATCAGGCTGGAGAGGTGTATCTTTTCGGACTCTGCTCTGGCCGTTGTTATTATGGTTGTCAGGTCCATTGTGGATCTCTTCTCCGCGCTTCACATTTTGATGAAGTTCCGTACCGCGTATGTGGCGACCAGTTCGCGGGTATTTGGAAAGGGGGAGCTCGTGATGGATCGCAGGAAGATTGCGATGCGGTACTTGAAAACTGATTTTGTCATTGATTTAGCTGCTACTCTGCCCCTCCCTCAAGTAAGGTTTCCTTTCTGGGATGATCTCGGTTCGATATCTGAATTAAGAAACGTGATTAGGGCTTGTTTTCATTTTTTCAGTTCTATTAATCCTTTTAAGGAATTTGGTAAACCTTAGTCTGCATGAGAGAGAGAAAAAAAGAAAGGAAAAAGTAAACTCTCTCTCTCTCTCTCTCTCTCTCTCTCTCTCTCTCACTTCCTGGAAAATAATCTATTTGGACAAATAAAGAGACAAAAAGCATGATAAAAAAGATATGTGTCAGACTTGATTACCGTTAATGTAAAGGTGATTTGATGAAAACAGGATCATGTGTCAGTTTTGTTTTAAATTTTTGTATGCCTTTACGTTCAAATAGCTCACAACTCTTTTCTCATATCTTTTTATCAGTCACTAATATGGATTTGGTTTTCATTTGTCAGTTTTTTTGTTACATGAATATGCCACTAGTAGGGCCGCGCAGAAGATCAGCTGTTAGTACCAATCATGCCATTTCTTTGGTTATTATCTTTCAGTATGTCCCACGGCTTGTCGTTATATTCCCATTAAACAATCGAATTGTGAAAAACACCGGGGTTGTTGCAAAGACTGCTTGGTCAGGAGCAGCTTACAATCTCATTCTGTATATGCTAGCAAGTCATGTAAGTAACAACTACACTGTCAACCAACCCTTTCTTTCGTTTCCTCATTTTCAAGTTCAATTATTTTTAAGTTAAGAAGATGGCTTCCATCATATCCAATGTTAATCATTATTTTCACACTGCTATTGCAGGTTCTAGGTGCTGTGTGGTATTTGTTGTCTGTAGAGAGGCATTTTTCATGCTGGAAGCAACAATGTAGGAAGGAGCGTCGTGGCCGTGCTCCTTGTAGACTTGTATATCTTGACTGTGAGCATAACTATGACGACAAGGCAATTGCTTGGTTAAACTCTACAAAGATCTTCAAAGTTTGTAATGCTCGGATTAAATCCAATGATTTTGATTTTGGAATGTTTGCTGATGCTTTCAAGGATCAAGTTACTTCAGCTAATTTCATTGATAAATATTTCTACTGTCTCTGGTGGGGTTTAAGGAATCTCAGGTAAGTTTCTTCGTTCCTTGGCAATGCTGTACAAAGTTATTTTGCCTACAGCCTATTATAGGGTAGTGAACTGTATAATATTTCCCTTAATATTCTGTATTTGTTAGAAGCTTTTGGAAACTTAAAACTATAATCGCAGCTAATTAAGGAAATTTCCAGTCATCCAGGTATAAATATTTTCACATCTTAAATATGAGAATATGATTTTAAAATCTGAGAAGAGATTTTATGAAGTTGAAAATTCTCAAAAGAATTAGGCAAGTTTGGAGGTGGTGGTGTTGGCAAGAAGGGGTTGGTTTAATTTTTCGATTTTGAGGAAAAGTGAGTTCAGTCTAACAAGTTTTAAGGTTTGCTCAATTTTGTAATTAGATTAAGGAACAAATCGGATTGGCACCGACAATTTGTATTAAGTTATCCAAATAAGGTTTCATTGGAACTTCAATACAGAAGTGTGTTATGACGTGCTGAAGTAAGTCGGTTGGCTATTAGCAGTTAGTTCAGCTCTCTCACAATGAATGCTATATTGTACCCAGCAAGCTCATCCATTATGTCCTCAATGTAATTAAACATTCTACTAATGACATACATGTGGTATAAACATTACCTATGTCCTCGTAATTATTCTTCGCCTAAAGTGGTTATACTTGTATGTCTCAAAAAACAAAGATATTGCAGATTACTCAGAGCTTTTCTGCCTGGGTTAAGATTTTCTTGAACGTACTTTTTAAGTAATTTTTTAGTTCCTGACATGTTAGTATGGGTTAGGTTTTCTTACTTATAGGTGAAACAAGCTGCTTAATTTGACAAAAAGGTAAAATTACTTTCAGAATATGGTAACTTAGCTGCAATTTAAAATAATTATCATCTCAAAAATTATTTGCTTGAGTGAAAATTGTAAGCTTAGGCAAACATGCACCTAATCATATAGTTAGTTGCTTGCTTCCTGTCCACTCAAATTTTCGGTTATAAATTGATAATTTAACAGGGATGAATCAACTATGCACTGCTTCAGTTATCAAATCTTCCTCCTCCTATGCTTACACCATGCATAAATCTTTGTTTGCAGTTCATATGGACAAAGCTTGAATACGACGACTTTCGTAATGGAAACAATCTTCAGCAGCCTAATTTGTCTAATGGGTTTAGTTTTCTTTTCGCTGCTGATAGGAAACATGCAGGTATTATCCTACTATCCTGAATTCACATTATGCTATTGTGATAATCTGTTTATGATACTGCAAAGAAACAAATATATCAAGTTTCCTGAGTTGTCTAATTTCTACTAATTGTACTCAATTACTGTTTGGAACTCGTATGCCATTATCAGACACAAAAGTCGGACAAATAACCTATAGCGTACCGCCCCTTTTACCCTAGGCAAAGTATGACTATTGACAGCTGATTCGATTCACCAACTTCAATTTAAGGAGATTTAGATTATCTCTCCAAGCCATGGAAAGTAAAAATCTTGGAAAATCATGGCTGACGTTTATTGATTTGAAGAATTGACTAGTAGCAACTGAGAACTAGGAATATTATTATTTTTCACCATTGCTTTAGATGTTTTTTAGTTTATGATTAAAATTAGCTTAGTGGTGTGAATAACTATCTATGTATCTCATATCATCAAAAAAGTTGCCACAATGATTGGTTGTTATTAATTTTTTAACAAAGCACCACGTTAATTGCTTGCTCAAATCAAGCTTTTCATTGTGATACAAGTTTTTTTCAAATGTCAAAATGTACCAAGCTTTTTGATTTCCTGAATCCTAATAGGTATAATTCTTTCCTAGAGGAAGATTTACTTGGGTATTTTCTACTGTAATGTAAGAAAAGAATTAAGTGTTTTTGATACTATGTACTTGACAGTGGTAATCTATCTCTGACTTTCATCTGTCTTTTCATATGTGAAGACATATCTGCAATCTATGACAGCGCGACTAGAAGAATGGAGGGTTAGACGACGAGATACTGAGGAATGGATGAGGCACCGCCAATTACCGCTAGAACTGCAGGATCGTGTTCGTAGATTTGTACAGTATAAGTGGCTGGCAACAAGAGGAGTAGAGGAAGAAGAAATTTTGCAATCTTTGCCATTAGATCTACGGCGTCAAATTCAGAGTCATCTTTGTCTGGCTCTAGTTCGTCGTGTGAGTTCATGAAACTACTACAAGAAGCTCTGCTAAGAATGTAATTTGGTCATATTTCCCTACCTTTCTTATGCGAAATTTCTTTCCAGGTCCCCTTCTTCTCACAAATGGATGACCAACTTCTGGATGCAATATGTGCACGCCTTGTGTCATCTTTAAACACCAAAGATACATATATTGTTCGTGAAGGAGATCCGGTAAATGAGATGCTTTTCATTATCCGAGGCCAACTTGAAAGCTCTACTACTAATGGGGGACGGTCTGGATTCTTCAATTCCATTACTCTTAAACCAGGTGATTTTTGTGGTGAAGAGTTGCTAACATGGGCCTTAATGCCTTCTTCAAATGCCAACCTTCCAGCCTCTACTAGGACAGTTAAATCAATTACTGAAGCAGAGGCCTTTGCTCTTCGCTCTGAGGACCTCAAATTTGTTGCAAATCAATTTAAACGTTTGCATAGCAAGAAACTGCAACATGCTTTTCGCTACTATTCTCACCAGTGGAGGACGTGGGGTGCTTGCTATATGCAAGCGGGATGGAGAAGGTTCAAAAGGAGAAAGCTTGCCGAGGAGCTAGCAAGACATGAGAGCTTGTGTTACATCCAATTGCCAGAGGATGAGGATGAGTACTCTGATGGACACGGAAATAAGGCTTCTGAAAATGCACAACTTGGAGCTACCATACTGGCTTCAAAATTTGCTGCTAATACCAGAAGAGGAGCTGCTCAAAAGGTCACGTTTGTTGAACCTAGTGATACTAGCGTACCAATGCCAAAGCTTTTTAAACCCGAGGAGCCTGATTTTTCCTCAGATAATAAATCCATTTGAGACCCAATTTATGAATGGCATGAACAGCCATGGCGCAACATGTATATACTTATAGTCGATTTTGATACTTTACGAAGTATGAGAGTCCCTTATTTAGTTCTTTGTTAACAATTCCCACAACATATGGAAACAAACTAATCCTTCTAGTACAATTTTCTTATGTAACTTGTAAAGAGAGAATATTTGTAAGTTTTGGCTGCTATTTTTCCAGATTATTAACATTTTAAGATCATTATCATGATATTGCATCTGAGACATGTCAAAGTCTTATTTGCTATGCTATTCACAGTCCCATACCGATAATATTATTCTATGAGTTCAGTATTGACACGGCATGTTGCGCCATTATGCTCCTAGCTCATAAGCTTTGAAGCCCGGAATTTGGGCAAAAGATACGTTGATTACCATCATTATTCTACTTGTTGGTTGTAGTCCCCGCGAATTATAAGCTGGAAGCTTATTTGCCAAACATGTACAAACCCGGTTTTTTGTTTTTTATTTCATCCTACCAATATACATCAATTTCTGTTTCAGTTTGTTTTGGACACAAGCTGAAAATTGTGGCGGGTCACATGTATACCTCAGTCCTTATCTATACCTTTTCCCTACTGGACATCTTAAGATTTGTTCAGTTTTAATGAGCAATCTATTCCTAAGATTCTTGTCCTTTTACTTTTCCTTCTTTTTATCTTAAACCTTATTTTCTGATTTCATGATCAGAAGTAGAAGAAAAGAAGAAAGGGATGCTAGAAATGTAGTAAAATTGCAGAGATCAAGTGGTCACTGAGAGAGGAGATTACAAGTAGAATTATCAGTTTCAGTTTGTATTGCTCTGTCGTTTTCAGATAAAACAAGAATAGGAAGAAGCCTCTACAGGGTTAATGAAAAGATTATGGCTGCTCAAAGAGTTTCATCTTTGCTGTCATTCTCTATCTCTTCTGCCTCTAAGTTTCTAGGTGACTCTCTCCCTCCCTCCCTCTCTCTCTTTCTCTCTCTAGGCCACTTATTTTTTTTCTTTCTTGTTTTGTCTTCTGTTGAAGATCTCCTAAAGTCTTTTTATGTTGTTCTGACCTGACAACATTAAATTTCATCGTTTACTGAATTTGACTATATCCAGGTAGGAACTATGGCATGCAGAGGTTTAGCACTGCTGCTGTACTTGAGGAACAAATAAATCCAACTGTTCAAATTAACTACACTAAGCTTCTGGTCAATTGAGAGTTTGTTGATTCTGCGTCAGGTAATCCCTTCTAGGAATAAGATTATTTGATCTAGGTTTACCGTTTATAATTGCAAATAAACTATTTTTGGTACAGGGAAGACATTTCCAACATTGGATCCCCGGACCGGAGAAGTGATTGCGCATGTCGCTGAAGCTGATGCAGAAGATGTTAACTGAGCAGTGTCTGCTGCCGCAAGGCATTTGATGAGGGACCCTGGCCGAAAATGACTGCTTATGTGTGTTTTTCATTTGTTTCTCCGTCTCCTTTTGAGATTATTCAGCTAGTTTCTTTTCAATTGAAGTTTGTATTGATTGAGGGGTTTGTTTTGTGGTGAGTGGTATTCTGGGAAAGGTCACGCATAATGTTGTGGTTTTCTGTTTTGGTTGAAAAAAACATGGGCCAGCTTGCTACAATTGAGACATGGGACAGTGGCAAGCCGTATGCGCAGGCTCTTGAAGTTGAATTACCTATGTTCGTCTGACTGTTTCACTATTATAATATGCTGGTAAGATTGCAGAACAGTGCTAAATGTCAATCATAATGTATAATTACTTTCTGCCATATATTTTGCTTATTATTACTCTCATAAATGGGATCTGGGCTTAGTCTCCAACACCGGTTCATGAAGAATGCTTGAGCTTTTAACATCTTCTCCATATTCCTGCAATTTTCCAAAACACGTATTCTGAAATGGTGTAGCCTGGGCTGATAAAATCCATGGCCTAGCGGTTCCAGCTGACGGACCACATCATGTCAAGTTTTGCACGAACCCATTGGTGTTGCAGGGCAAATTATTCCGTGGAACTTCCCTCTTCTTATGTTTGCTTGGAAAGTTGGACCTGCCCTGGCTTGTCGTAGCACCATTGTCCTCAAGTCAGCAGGACAAACGCCACTGACTGCTCTCTATGCTGCTAAACTGTTCCACGAGGTAGTTTTAAGCTTATTCATTCAGTCTTCCTATGTTTTAATCTTGTCTTTAAAATCACGCTACAAGTAACTTGATTGTGATTCTCAGCAGGCCCGCCTTCCTGATGGTGTTCTAAATGTCATATCCGGGTATGGTCATACGGCTGGTACCGCTCTTACTGGTCGCATGATATTGATAAGGTATGCAAGCTAAATTCTTTTGAATGTACTTCCATGGTGTTATTTGTTAAATGAGTTGAACTTGTACTTATCTTGTGCAGCTTGCTTTCACTTGATCAACTGAAACTGGTAAAACCATACTCGATTTAGCACCGAGAAGCAATCTGAAACCAGATCGGAAGAGCACACGAACTTGCGGGGAAATCGCTATTCATTATATGTGAGGATGCTGATGTGGATGAGGCCGTGGAGGTTGCGCACTTTGCTATATTTTTTAATCATGTTTGTCTCTAATCATTTTGTTTATCATCTGTCAATGGATAATTCGAATGGGGTTCTTTATGCTCTAGGGCTAATGCTGCTGTGCTGGTTCTCAAACATATGTTCAAGAAAGCGTATATGATGAATTCGTAGAGAAGGCAGGAGCTATGAGTCGTACTGTTGGTGATCCCTTCAAGAAAGGCATTGAACAGGGTCCTCAGATACTCTCCTCTATCCCTCAGACGATAAAAAGTCAATCCTAGACTCTCTGCTGATGATTTCTGTGGACGAACATTACAGATTGATTCGGAACAGTTTGAAAAGGTTCTTGGATATATAAGATCCGGAATTGCTGGAAACGCTGTACATGAATGTGGAGGCGAAAGGCTTGGAACCAGAGGCTTCTTTATTCAACCTACTACTGTATTTTCAAATGTAGAGGTACCCTTTTCCTCACTTCTATCTTTAACAGGAACTTAAACTATCAAGTACAGAACTCGTTAATTCATGTTTTTCATCTCCACCAGACCAGGAAAATATGCCGATAGCGAAGGATGAGATTTTTGGCCCTGTTCAGACAATCTTAGAGTTCAAGTTAGTTACTGATTTTGTTGCTCAAAGTTCACATAATCTTGAACTGTTTTTAGTTTAGGTTAACAAATTAAACATTGTATTAGGCTACTTCCTCCGGTTTGTCTCGGGGACATCCACGAAGTGATAAAACAAGCAAATACCACACGATATGGCCTCGCAGCAGGAGTTTTCACGAGCAAATATTGATACAGCCAACACGTTGTCGAGAGGGCTAAGGGCTGGCTCGGTTTGGATTAACTACTACAATGTGTTCGACGCTGCAATTCCTTTAGGCGGGTATAAGATCAATGGCATGGGCAGGGAGAAAGGTATTCATAGCCTTAACAGCTAACTGCAAGTGATAGCTGTTGTCACTCCTTCAGAGAATCCAGCATGGTTGTAAAATATTTGGCTTCGCGCCTTTATGATCTTGTCTTCTGTGCATTTTATGAGTTCTTGGCATAAATTGTGCTCGTTTTGGAGTGATAATAATGTATCCATAACACGTATGTTGTTATTTAGGCATGTATGTTGTTATTTAGGTTTGGTCAATTGATCCAATTATCTTATAGTGCTAGCGGTTGGCCTCACTTGTAAAATGAATGAACAAAAAACACCATTGCCCTCATATTAGTGGGTCCCAATTTCAGGCTCGCAGGGCATGGGCAAGCCTCCACGTCGCTGGCTAGTACCATAATAATGTTAGCCACTTGCGTTAGAATAGAATTGATTTTACCAAATATCGTAACTCTTATGGACATACTCAACTATAGGGATGAGAAATAGCCTCCCCCCCTTGCCAAACACTTCATCTTGGCTTGCCACGAACAAATTGAGCTTATTCTGGACTTGTTTATTATTTATGCACTGAGTCGGCAAGTTAAATTGTCATCCATACTTGACCGTCAATAATCTAATTGGCCCTGCCATTAGTGCTAAAAATAGAAGGTAGGGGATCGAGTTGTCTGTCTTAGAAAAAGTTGATGACTTCCCGAGGAATTTACCCAAATTATAACGACGTCGTACAGAAATGCGTTTTCTTGGCGAGCAATATATTGTTTTAATAAACGAACTCATCAACAGATTTGTGGGAAATCAATCGGTTGAATTCTATAATCTCTGTAAGTTGATTTCTCTTTCGCTTCGCAATCCTTCCTTTTTTTTGGTTGTCATGTACGTATATTCACGTAAAAACAAAGGCGCGAGATTAGTCGATAGATGGCCTAGGGTTTTTGGAGGTTTACTGGAAATTTTGATTTCTGCATTTCTATGGTTGTTACTTGTTTCTTCATACATCCTTACGCATCTGTGTAATTATTTGAGATTACAGTATTTTGTTTTCAGCACTAGGAATGGCGACCGAACAACCAAAGGCAGTGACTGAGGACGCGAAGATCGATCTATTTGAGGACGATGATGAGTTTGAGGAGTTTGAAATTGGTCAAGGTAAAATTTTCAAGATAAAACTGTATTCTTTTTTGGTGATATTTTGTATTATATGTTTGATCATTGTGGCTTTCCCGGATTATTTTTGCGCGTTGTATCTGGGTTTGCTTGATTGAATGGAGTTTAGACACTTATTAGAATTAGTATCTCGTAGTCGTCTTGTTCCCTTATTCATAGAGTACTTGTAAATGGTGGATTTTGGATTCAGCCATGATTCATAGGGTTAAGAGCACTGTACAAATGTTGAGAAACACCATTGGTAATAATATGCTGCAATCAAGATCCTTTTACTCTATTTTTATGAATCTTCAATTGAACTTTGATCTGTCCCTTGTGGCTTGTGCCAAGTTGAATAAGACATTCCATGGACGTAATACATTGAGGCCGTATGGGTTGCTACCAATCTTTCATGGTAACAGCAGTCGTTTGAGTGAGGAAAGATTGACAAAGCTACAGAGCCGTTAATTAATTCAATAATAATAATAACAATTTTGTATTCCAAGTAATTGACATAGCATCACAATATAACTTTTTGTTCCCTTCATCGTGTAAATGATGGTAATATAAAACGAAGCCTTACCGCATGTTATGCTTGAGATTACATATGTTAGTTAGAGTCTATAATCAATGCATATCGAGTGAATTGTTAAGCATTCAATAAATCCAAGTGTAATTTCATAATCTTTTGAATACTAAAATTCAGGTGAAAGAAAATCCTTGTATACTGTGATTTCTCTGACTTACCAATACTGCTTTACTGAACAATAACTTTTCTCTGCACTTATTGGAGTCACTGGTTTGAAATTTAACTTTTAAGTACAGTCTAGAGAGCTTCACCGGAAAATCATCTTTATTGAGTCTCTCTTACTGTTTTGATGATTATTTGTGTTAAATTTTGTGTTAACTTTTGAGTACAGTCTAGAGAGCTTCAACGGTAAATCATCTTTATTGTGTTTCTCTTACCGTTTTGATGATTGTTTGTGTTAAAATTGGTAGAGTGGAATGGCAAGGAAGAAGGGAAGGAAGTGACTCAGCAATGGGAAGATGATTGGGATGATGATGACGTCAATGATGATTTCTCCCTGCAGCTTAGGAAAGAGCTGGAGAGCAACTCCGAGAAGAATGAAGTTAAGTCTACATGACAAAGTTGTTTTAAGCGGAGGCTTTATCGCAGTAGATTTTCATCTAAACTTTCGAGTGCTGTTGTCCTGTGACCTTAGATCAAAACTTGATTTTTGTTATTTCCTATGAGCTTCTATTGCTAAAACATCTTCAATTCGAATTACTGAATTTCCAAATCAAATTTACTGGTTATATATCCCATGAAGTTAGATGATACTGTTCCTTATTTCTCTATTCAGTTCTTAAGCTCAGACACACATGCATACATTGAATCTCTTCCGTATCGAAACGTTGGAAATTTGTTGGCAACTAGTTGTGGACATGGTGGATTAGGCGTTTAGCTGGTACTTGATCTCGAGCCAAAATTGAGCTTCGTGCCCCATTTCGGAAAATAGATGTCTTCCGTTTTCTGCTTAAGAACTCTATTTCGGGGTAGTTACCAAATATTTTAATGAAGTCTTGGCCTTAAATGGTGTAGTAGGGATGATAAGGCAAGCCGTTGAATTATGCCAGGTATAGTGAGTAGAGCCAAGTATAGTAGTCTAGCCACTCGAGTACTATTGCTCCTAACCGTATGATTTTTCGTGAAATGAAAACGTTGGGTAAACAGGTCAACTCTGTTAACGGCAAACAAAGTATTCAAAATGGAATGGTGAAAAATCAGGGCAAAGATATTGATGAGGCTTGAGCAGGTGATGGCCTACTTTCTTTGAATCAGATAGAAACAGACGTTGGGGGTAGCTACCTCGATCGACTTAATGTTTTGTGAAATTCTTGTTCTCCATATGTGACACTACTTATATACACTCCAGTTAATCAAAAATTCTCAAAAGAAAGTGCGAAAAGCACCTGCGGAATGTGAATGAAACAAAGCAGAAGCTTTACAACATTCAAAAAGAAATGCAGCTCATTTCATCAGCCTAAATCTAAAGCCTTTCTCAAATTTTGGCTCAAGTGTTTGAGTTTTCTCTGTAACTAAGGTTTTTGTAATTGGGATTTCAGACAACCAGAAACCTAGTTATAAACAAGATCAAGTGATTTCAGGGGCCTCGGGATTTCCGGAAACAGAGACAGCCTTGTTGCTGATCAACTGGGATCATTCCTCCACCTTTAGATGTATCGATGGCCTCTAACATAGAAACGACCTCGTCCATTTCTGGTCTCTTATCGGGATTGGCGTCCCAGCATCGCTTCATCACATTGGCAAGGGAACTTGGGCAACATCTCGGTATCTCTGGCCTTAGATTCTGTACAAAGAACATCAATTGGAGTCAATATGTAGCAAGGCGTGGAAATGGTTTTAGACTCGATCGTTCAGAAAACTAAATGAGAGAATATTGATTGATTTCATTTTTCCACTTCAAATCTAATCATGGAAGATATCAGGAAGAAAATGGTTCATAAAGGCTGAGATACCTGGCGAACAACAGCGGAAGTCACCTCTGAGAAACTGAGGTCGGGATATGGCATGTCACAACAGTATATCTCCCATAAACAGATGCCAAAACTGTACACGTCGCATTTCCTATTATATGGATTGCCATTCAGAACCTGCATTCGATGATTCAGACATGCAACCAAAATTAAAATCATACCAGGTACATCTCTTGTCACTTGACATAGATCTCCTCTGTTTCATTTGATTTACAGTGCAGGGCTAACAAAATACCTTAGAACATGAATACGTGGCACTTGAAGAAAGTGGAGAACGTACCTCAGGAGCCATGTAGCCTAGGGTCCCTGTCTCCCCAGTCATGTCATTTGGGTTTGATGCCTCTACACGAGCAACCCCAAAATCTGCAATTTTCAAAGTGCGTGTCCTGTCCAACAGCATATTTTCTGTCTTGACATCTCTGTGAACAATCTTCTGAGAGTGAAGGTAACATAACCTACCAAATCAGGACAAAGATAAAGAACCCTACCTCTTACAGAAATATAGGCAGGCAAATTGATAGAAAAGAAGAGGTGAAACGAAGATGCAATGTACCCTCTGGCAAGATCAAGTGCCATCTGCACAACTACTTTGAATGCTAGCTTCTTCCGGTGGTTCTTTATGAGGTAAGATTTCAGTGCACCTTCTGGTAGATATTCGACAATAACACAACATATATTACTTGGCATGCCAATGTGACCGTTTTCTGTTTGAATATTAAGGTCTGAAGAGCCTATTGTTGCCCCGATAAACTGCCAAAAGGTTCAGATAAGAATGTTAGACTTAGACCAATGTGAGAAAGACTGCAGAGGATGTCCTAAGAAAATATCTTATATCAGAAGTATATATTATGACCTTGGTGACATTAGGATGATCGAGTTTATGCCACACTGCAACTTCTTGTGTAAAAGCAGCTCTTAGTGATGCGATTTCAGCTTCAGTCCTGTGTCCCTCTTCCCCCCAGTCCAGCAGTTTAACTGAATCAAATGAATGCCATCAAACTCTAAATTTTCAACTCTTGCAACTTCAGTAGAACATCACTAGTGTTGTGAACTAAAAGTCTTTCGAGGTGACCACCTCACTTGTTTCGTTAAGAGAAAATGTCCGGTTAATCTTTAGCTTCTTATAGATCTTACTTAAAATTTGCATTTAAAATTCTCTTAAAACACGAACAAAGGAACAACTAGAAGTTAATCCTGGTTTGGTTTGTAGTAAATTTGAGGTCGACTTCATGAATCTTTTTGTATTATTAACTTACTATGTCTGGTTCCTGGCTAGATGCATCCTTGAAGATCTGGAGTTATATCCCTTTAGCAACTGATGGTTTTCAGATAACCATATTACTGTAGCAGAGATATTTGTATTGCCAGAAACAAAAATCTACTTGTGTCTCTTTCTTTCTTCTTTTCCTTTTTAATAAATAAAAGTCAAAACCAAAAGAATCTGTTGAATCACATGAAAGTTCGGAGATAAAAACCCAAAGTTAATGCAGACACCTCTAAATCCAATCCAGTCCATTCCCGTGCCACAAGTCACGGATTCCATAAGAATACATTCACTCATGCCAGTAGATAGACCCCCACCGTAACCTGTCCTACCCTACCACACCCCGACTCCCATAGAAAAAATACGACCAATAACGTGTCCATTGCACGCACATGAGGCTGCCACGTTCGTTTCATGCACGCAATGCTGCCAAAGGCCTAACGGTGCGCCCACATTAGCAATAATGGTGCTCATGTCACGCCCCTAGTAGTAGTTAGGATCGGTTTACTATGGAGACGAATAAAAGTTGGTGCATTTTCTCCAATTTGCCACCGCCCCCATTGACATCACTGTAACTCCTTTAATTAAAGCTGACTTTCAGAAGGGGCCACTAGAGTGCTAATGGACCGACCAAATTATAATGGTTCTGAAAATCATCTCTTTACCATTAACTTCTGATTCTATGGATCCTTTTTTAGGTACCAAAAGTGTAATCTCTGTTAATTTGTATTTGATAAGATCAAGACTTTTGACAGATGAAGTGAAGCATAATAATGATCAGAAAAGGAAAAATGAGTGGCCAAATGAGACAAATAAAAGATGAAAGATTTCTATCTAGCACTGCGTATCAAACATGCATAGAAAATCTAAAATGGGGAAAAGATGGGTGGAGGGGGAGGGGCGGGGGTGACTGACCAGCAACGTCTTGTCCATCATAAATGCCACGGTGCACGGTCCCGAAAGTGCCACGAGCAATGACGCCCTTGATGATGAGCTTGGAGGGGTCGATTTCCCAGTCTTGCCTTTGCCTCCGGGAGGAGGTGGTGGTGACGGTGACGGTGACGGCGGCGGCTCCTTTGGCGGTGGCGGTGGAGTTTTCTTGATTAGTCTTCTTGTTCTTCTCCATAGTCCATGCCCTGCTGAGATGCCTCTCCAATTCATCAAGACTTTTCAAATCTATCTGATCTGCTCTCACAAACCCATCACTGCTCTTCTCCATTGCTTCCTCTGTTTCTTCCTCTTCTTCTGCCGCAAGTGTGTGTACTAACTATGTTCTTCTTCTCTGCTCTTTATATGTATATATTTATGGGGTATCTGTGTGAAAGTGTATATTGTTAAGATACATATCTTGTTTTTTGGGTACTTGAAAATGAAATCAATCGATATGGAATTATGCAGACAATAGGGAGCGGAAAACTTGGGTGGGTGGGTGCCTTTGGATTATGAGCAGTCAGCAGCGCCATGTGGGCACATGCAATTGCCTCAAGGACATTGAATTATGGGACCCACAAGGTTCTATCCTCCCCCTTTATCATTCGATTTTTTTGTACCTCCATTCCTGCGTGTGCCTCTGTTGAGTCAGTTGGGCTTTGAGCTTGACATGTGTTGTGACGGTTTACTATTAATAGTCGAATTCAATACATATAGCTCAATCTAATGCTCTAAAAAATAACCCGCTCTTGATAAGTACATTTTATGGTGTTTTTTTAGTTAGTATGTTATGGTATCTAAAGGACTGTGTCTCAACACACCATGGGCCACACAACACACCTAATGGTGTGTTGTCACATATTCCTTTTGACCACTCCTGATATGATATTTGACAACTACAAATCCGCAATCACATTTCACCATATTCGGAAGTCTAAGTGCGGAAATGTACAAATATTTTAAGTTTCATCTCATCATTATCCTACTAACATGAATAAGGGAGCTTATTAAAAGGAAAATGTGGTAATTATTGAGTTACTGTTACGGGTCCAGGAGCTAGCGGCCTAGTGCTGATTTGCCATTTTATCGGTGAGCATGAATGAAAAACACATTTAAGAAGCTGTAATAGAAAAGAAGTTATACTTTTACATGAAAATGAAATAGTGGTGGGATGAAATTTTCTGGGAAATACCATTACCCCATGGTGAACTAGTATTTAATATTAATTCATTTATATCATTATATAAATTAATACTAGTTTTTGTTTATCCAAAATTAAAGTAGTAGATTTCTCAAAATAAATAAATAAATAAATAAAATAAAGTAGTAGAATTAGAATGTATCCTCGAAGATTTCCTCATTTTTAGTGCCAAGATTTTAATCGACCTTCCTTGCCCTGCTTAGGGCTATGTGATAGCACCAAAAGAGACTTATTCTATTGGAACAAGACCACAGGAACCATAGTCACATGGTGAAAAGAACCAAAGCCAAAGTCAAATCCTATATCTCTTTGAGTCATAGAGAGAAGAAAAATATAATGCTTAGTGCGCTCACCCTGAATGAGATTGGGGCTTTTCTTGAGAATAGAAATGGCCTTTCGTCTTAAAATCTTGGAACCGAAAATGAGGAAATCTTAAAATATAGATTCTAGTTCTACTACTTTAATTTTAGAAAAACTAGAACTAGTATTAATCTATATAATAATATAAATGAATTAATATACTCCTATTAAATTATCAAATATGCTCAACATGAAAAATATTGTAACTTTGATGTATTCATTATTAAGAACCCGAATTTTCTAATCCCAAAAAATTGACTTGATTTTTTGAGAATGGCATTTATTAAGCAGTCTACAGTGCAGTTTACTCTAATTTAGGGCTATTTATGTCCGTTATAGTATAGTTAGTCCATGCACAAACCAATCTTAGGCCCAATAAAAATGGGCCGATTCTCTCCCTCCCGGGCGTTCTTCAACCTCGACACTACGGGGGACCCATCGGTTCTTCAGCCCTGCTTCCAGGCTCGATTGAGCGTTAGAGGTTATAGAAAATTTAACCAATTATTGTACTTATAAGAGAAGATTAATGTAAGGAGAAAAAAGCCCAAAAGAAAAAATTAAGGAAAAAACCTATTTCCAAATAATGTATGAGGGAAAAAATGGAGGGAAAAATATGAATTAGACACGTGGTGGAATTTTATTAGATTAGAAGGAGAGTGGGGGTGAGGGGAAAAGGGTAAATGAAGGGCCAAATTAGGCTTGTTCCTCCCCAAAGTGGGTTTTTACCCCTTCCTTTTAACATACTATTTGGGTTTTGGGTAATTAGACAGTTGTAAGGAAGTGAAGAGTTGTTGAAAGTACTGTTGCAAGATTAGTGCAACTCATTCACTTGTCTATGCCGTGTCTTCCCCTTCATTTTGAATGAAATGTATCAAATTTTTCCTTCGTCTGTTAGTTGCCTTTGAATGGAAATATCGAGTATTTCGGTCACCTGCCTTAAGGCAGTCAGCTCTCGAGCGTTGCTTCCAATACTTTTTCTCTCATTCAGCCAACTGATTTGAGTTTTGCCTCTAACTCCCTAATCTCGCCAATTCTAGTTGCTGTTGAAAGGCCATTATAAATGCTAGCAAGCCTCTTTTCAAGTTCGTGCGCCATTATAAATGCTAGCAAGCCTCTTTTCAAGTAACTTACTTCGCCAATTACGAAAAGTTACTCTGCTGCTCCACTGCTGTAAATCATGTCCACATTCCATAAAGGCTTTCTGTGTTTATGCCAAACATTCCAAACCACCTTTGAATACCCCTCTTAGTGAACCCAAAAACGTTCAAAATGGAACCGACTCTGGTTGGGTTTATAATTGTACCTGCTGTCATTAATTGAAAGCAGAAGAATAAAGGGCCTGTGGTCCGAACCAAAAAAATCCGAATGTTTCACCTTAGCATGAGGAAAGAGTTTGGCTGCCTCCTCGTTTTGAAAAACTCTGTCTAAGCGTTCTTGAGTAAAGGCTGGCCCCTGACGCTTATTATTCCATGTAAAGTAAGGATCAACAAAAGAAACTACTAAAAGAAAGCAATCCAGTAAAGCTTCTTGAAAGCATCCATGAGGATCTGTGATCGTTCGGATCTCCCAGCTTTCTCGGATAAGGACAGAATTTCGTTAAAGTCTCCTCCACAAATCCATGGGAAAGTGTTTAGTGATCTCAGCTT
>CAVNYN010202194.1:0-24758 GCA_963692815.1 Nyctanthes arbor-tristis
AATTAAAAGTTTAGGGACCAATTATACAAAACTTGAAAGTCTAGGGGGCCAAAATTAATTATTTAAAATATTTGGGGACCAACTTAGTTTTAAATAATAATTTTAGGGTTATCTTAAATGTCTTGGGAATAATTTGGGTCAAGACTAAAGTTGACTATTACTTTGGGACTAATTTACATGTTTTTAAAACTTTCAGGGACCAAATTACAAAATCCAATGGATATTATTTTGGATCTAATTTCTCCTGGTCATAAACTGATGGAAAAGAACAGAGAGTGAACGAGGTGAAGCTTCGGCCTTTGGGGGGGGTTTTAGGACCAAGAATCCAACCAAAAATCCGACTATTTGAAGAGGAAATATATAGAATCAATAGCTTTCGATGAGTTCTTCCCATTTATGTAAGTATTAGAAGGTATGGTGGTGGTTTTTGGTAGAAGTACTCGGTGGTTTCGGACATTTTCCGGCAAGGGTGGTGGTTTTCCGACCAAACCATTTACATATTTGTGTTCCTCGTGGAGAGAGAAATCTATAGACACTAATTTTGTGGGATTTGGTGAAGGATTGAGGTTGGGCCAAATTTTGGGTTTCTTGGGTCGACCAAGCTCACTGCGTTTCAGATTTTTTTGCTTTTTTTTTTTTGTAGTAGAGGAAAATGAAGAATGTGTGTTGTGTTTTGTTGGTATAAATTTCTAGTGCACTTCTTGATTGAGTTTCTATAGCAAAGTAGGACGAATATAGCAAGAGAGGAATTGTTTATCTTGTTCTTGTTGTGATTTTGTATTGCTTGATGTGTAGCTTGAAGTTGTTTTCTAGCCTTGAGTTTGATTGTTTGCAAAAAAAAGAAAAATGATTGTTAGTTGATTTTTGAAGAATAAGAAGAACATGAAGAAGAGACGGGGAGAGAGTTACCTGTGCTGGGATAAAAGGAGCTTAGGGAATGTGAAAATGGCTTTTTGTGCTTTAAATAGAATTAGTTCAATTGGAAAAGAAGGGACCAAAGTTTAACAATTTGAAAGTTTTTGGCTCGAAAAGGGAATTATTACAACACGACATCTTGACATATACTTAGAATGTTCGGTTCTTGAAATTAATTCGTTAGGAATTATTGTGATAAGTTTTGAATTATTTCGGTCGACTTGAACTTTTGTTAAGTTGCGTAGTTTCCGTTCCCATAATAAAATTCGATTCGGCTAGAGAGTATATGAAAAGTTTGAAAGGTCAAGGAAACCGTAGCGACACGAGTTAAAGTAATAAAATTGAATTTTAATTTTCTTGGTCGCTACAACCTTCCCTACTAAATTTAAATTTCGTCCTCGAAATTAAACTTACTTGATTAAAGAGGTTTGGATATCTATCCAATATATCTTTCTCCTCTTCCCAAGTAGCTTCCTCTTTTTCATGTCTGTTCCATTGGACTTTCACTAGAGGTATATCCTTGTACCTCAAAACGTGTACTTTCCTCTCAAGTATGGCCACTGGACTTTCCTTATATGTCATATCCTTATTAACATCCAATGATGAGTGACTAATCACGTGACTTGGATCATGAACATATTTCCTCAACATCGAGACATGAAACACATTATGCACAGTCGAAAGATCAGGTGGTAAGGCTAGCTTGTAAGCCACGTCTCCGACCCTTTCAATTATCTCAAAAGGTCCAATATATCTCAGCCTGAGTTTCCCTTTCTCACCAAATCTAACCACACCTTTCATAGGAGCTATCTTTAGGAAAACTTTTTCTCCAACATCGAACTATTACTCCTTTCTTCTCTGATCAGCATATGATTTCTGTCTGGTCTGAGCTTCTTTTATCCTTTCTTTAATTTTCTCTATATCCTTAACTGTTTCTTCAATCAGTTCAGGACCTAAGACTCTTTTTTCACCAACTTCATCCCAATGCACTGGTGATCTGTATTTTACTCCGTAAAGAGCTTCATAGGGCGGGCGCCATACGAATAGTAGATTGATAATTGTTATTATATGTGAATTCGACTAACAGTAAATGTTTCTCCCAATTACCTCCAAGGTCTAACACGCATGCCCTTAGCATATCCTCCAAAATCTGAATAGTCTTTCCTGGCTGACCATCTGTCTGTGGGTGATAAACTGTATTGTACTTTAACTTTGCTCCCATAGTAGACTATAAACTCTTCCAAAATTTGGAGGTAAATCTAGTATTTCTGTTAGACACAATGGAGACTGGAACTCCATGCAATCTCACTATCTCTTTCACATACAATTCAGTAAACTGATCCAAACTAAAAGTCATTTTTACAGGCAGAAAGTGAGCTGATTTAGTCAAACGATCAACTATTACCCATATGGCTTGATTACCTCTAGTCGATCGGGGAAGTCCAACCACAAAATCCATTGTTATGTGTTCCCATTTCCATTCAGGAATCTGAAGTGGCCTAAGTAATCCTGAAGGGCGCTGATGTTCGGCTTTAACTTGTTGGCACGCTATGCATCTCTCAACAAACAAGCCGATCGATCTTTTCATATTCTTCCACCAATAAATTCCTCGTAAATCATGATACATCTTTGTACCACCAAGGTGAGCAGCATATGGAGCTGAATGAGCCTCCTCAAGAATCTCTTTCTACAGCATTTCATCTTTGGGCACACAATGCCTCCTTTTAAACAACAGACTGCCATCAGTTGATATCTCAAAACCCTTAACACTGCCAGCAAGTGCTCGATCCTTCATCTTACGCAAGAACTTATCATTCCCTTGAGCTTCTTTAACTTTATCCCTTAAAAAAGGTTGAACGACAAACGCGGCAATAATCGCAGCCGTACGACGTGGGGGTGTAATAACCTCAATTCTCAGGTTGGCAAATTCTGTTACCAACTGTTCTTGCTTAGTCAGATGAACGGCTAATTTTCCTTTACCCTTCCTGCTAAGTGCATTGGCAACAACATTAGCCTTACCAGGGTGGTAGTGGATGGTACAATCATAATCTTTAACCAGTTCCAGCCATCTTCTCTGTCTCACGTTTAGTTCCTTCTGAGTGAAGAAATACTTGAGACTCTTATGATCCATGTATATCTCACAATTACCACCATAATGTGCTCTTCCGATCTCCGCCAAATCTTCAATGCATGAACTACCACTGCGAGCTCCAGATCATGCGTAGGGTAGTTCTGCTTATGCGGCTTCAACTGTCGGGAAGCATATGCAATCACTTTACCATGTTGCATCAACACACATCCCAAATCCAGTTTGGATGCATTACTGTATATAACAAATCCTCCTGAGCCTTCTGGAATAGACAGTACCGGTGAAGAGATCAACTTCCCTTTTAGCTCTTGAAAGCTCCTTTCACACTTATCTGTCCACTGAAACTTCACCCCTTTCTTAGTCAACTGCGTCAATGGCCCGGCTATTTTTGAAAATCCCTCAATAAATCTTTGATAATAGCCAGCCAATCCCAAGAAACTGCGTATCTCATTCACGTTTGAGGGTGTATTCCAATTTTTCACAGCTTTTACCTTGGCCGAGTCAACTTCAATACCATGAGCAGTAACCACATGGCCAAGAAAAGCCATCTGATCAAGCCAAAACTTGCACTTCTTAAACTTAGCATACAACTTCTCCTTTCGAAGAGTTCCCAACACAGTTCTCAAGTGCTCCTCATGTTGCTCCGTAATCCTGGAGTAGACCAATATGTCATTGATAAAGATAATCACAAATTGGTCTAGAAACGAATGGAAAACTCTGTTCATCAAATCCATGAAAACAGCTGGAGCATTAGTTAACCCAAATGGCATTACTGTGAACTCGTAGTGTCCATATCTAGTTCTAAATGCTGCCTTGGGTATATCACTATCCTCGATCTTAAGTTAATGGTAGCCCAATCTCAAACCAATCTTAGAGAACACGCAGGCACCATTTAGCTGATCAAGCAAGTCCTCAATTTTGGGTAGAGGGTACTTATTCTTAACTGTTAGAAGATTCAATTCTCAGTAATCAATACACATCCTCATCGAGCCATCTTTCTTCTTAACAAACAATACCGGAGCTCCCCAGGGTAACACACTAGGTCGAATAAATCCCTTGTCCAACAGCTCCTGTATCTGTACCTTTAGCTCCTGCAACTCCTTCGGCGCCAATATGTATGGTGCCTTGGATATAGGTGCCACTTCAGGTATCAAGTCAATGGTAAATTCCACCTCTCTATTTGGTGGAATACCTGGTAAATCATCAGGAAACACATCAACAAAATCTCGTGCGACAGGTACATCACTTGCTATCAGTTCTGACGGCTGAGTACTCATAATACTCACTAGGTACCCTTGACATGTACCTTTCCCCAACATTTTCTGCACCTTCATAACTGACGCAACTCATGGTACAGTTTTGCCTCTTGTTCTGAAAAAGGAAAACTCACACTTTCCAGGTTTCTGAAAGAGGACTTCTCTCTCACGGCATGTAATAGTAGCATAATTACTAGTAAGCCAATCCATGCCTAGAGTAATATCAAAATCTTTCATGTTTATCAAGTACAAGTCAGCCTCTATATTCCTTCCATCAATGGCTAATTTCACAGCTTCAGATATCTCGTTAGTACTAATAGTTTCACCTAAGGGGATACTAACCTCTAAAGCCTCATCTACTATTCAACAAGTATTACCAGTCTTAGAATGAAAACTAGCAGAGATGAATGAATTGGTAGCACCAGAATCAATCAAAACAATAGCAGGTATATTAAAAACTGATAAGATACCCATGATCACATCATCGCTTTTCTCCGCATCCTGCTGAGTCAGGGCGAGAAGACGCGGGCCTTTCCCTTCTTTGATGCATCTGTACTCTTGCCCTCTTGGCACTCAAAAGCAGTATGGCCTGGCTTCTTGCATTTATAGCATATACCTTTCCCTCGTAGGCACTCCCCAAAGTGATGCTTTGAGCAATTCGAGCATAGAGGCTTTCTTTGGGTGCATCAGGATTAGGCTTCATCTCAGAGCTGCCTTTAGTTTTACCTTTCTTGTTATGGTACTTGCCCTTTCCTTTTTGGTGATTATCCTACTTTCTCTTTCCGATGGGTTCTACTAGTTTTTGAGCAGGCTGTCCTAGATTCAGGCGGTCTGATATAGCATGTGCCCATTCCAGAACATGGACATAAGTGGTAAATGTGTGAGCGGCCATGATCCCACCAATCTCTGATCGCAGACCCCTTTCAAACCTCCTGGCCTTCTTCTCATCAGTATCGACCAGGTGAGTTGTGAATCTGGAGAGCTGTTCAAACTTCCTTTCATATACCACCAATGATAAACTCCCTTGTTTGAGTTGGAGGAATTCTGTTTCTTTCTGATCACGAAGGGATTGGGGAAAATATTTCTGCAGCACCAATTCTTTAAACCTTTCCCATGTCAACTCATGTAGCTGCGCTTCAGTTCTTGTGCACGAGTACAACTCCCACCAGTGGCTAGCATCCTCTACCAACATGAACTCGGCGCAAGATACCTTATGAGCATCTGAGCAGGCTATGTGCTTGAAGACTCACTCCACCGCTCTAAGCCATTCTTCTGCAGCTAGGGCGCCAGTCTTACCATTGACAGACGGTGGTTTATATCGGCAAAACTGCTCTATAACCATGTCTGTGTTGTTGTTGTTATTGTGGTTCGCATGGTTCGAAAGGTTGAGTGAATTAGAGGCATCTTGTGGGGTAGATGTGCCATGGCCTCGGTTAAGCCCTTGAATAGCATTAACCAAGTCTTGTAAAAAGGTAGCATCACCGCTCACACTCGAAGCAGGCTAGGCACGTGGTCGCCCTCGACGTACCATTGCCTAACTCCCAAAACATGCATTCAATTTAGAATTTACTTAACAGAACCATTTATGAAAAGACAAAGTCCATTAGGCCTCTTCTACTTCTTTTAGCTTAATTCTGAGGACTAAAATAATAATATTTTCTGAAAATTTAAACTAGCATCACATGCTTAGTCATACATCATAACACCACAAAAGATTTAAATTACGTGGATACAATATTTCTTCCTAAAACATTCAAACTACATCTAAAATAATAAATCACGTCCTTTCATAACTTTTCGCGTCAACAAATTCATATACACATAGATGCAGTCACATCATAAATTATTGTATCTAGAGACAATCTTTCAACTTCAATCAATAAAATTCTTTTAAAATATTTTACCTTTCCAGAGTCAGCGAGGCGCGGCGCGGCGAGAGCAGGCAGAAAATCTCGTGAAATATTTCAACCTTTAAAATTTCAACTATATAAAATTGAGAAATTTTAGCAAGTCTACAGAAAGGTAGACCCTGCTCTGATACCACATTGCAACGCTTCAATTTCTTAAAGTTTGAAACGCTACTAAAAGTCGCATTTTCATTTTTGAATTTAACGAGTAAATTTTTTTTTCAATGGATAAACTAATAATGATAGAATATGTGTGGAAACATGATGATCATTTCAATTACATAATGCCCAAGATACATTTTTATAGTTGTCAACAAAAGTAATTGTTCAAAATATAATATCGATAAAGTATTTAGCTAAAAGGGCAATACAAAATCATTTAGTCAAAATATTTAGTTGACCCTGCTCGTCGCCTCGACCACAGTGGGGCTAGTCAATTGATCCATGTCTAACCAAATATATGATCATAATCATAAATTTTACTCTTTAAACATTTAAAATTTTCAAAGTTGTACTATGAGTGATCCCACGGGTCTACTTTTGACCTCAGACCAATTTGCGATCCCTGAAAACATACATAGCGCTAGTATCATAATTGCACGGTGCGCTGTCCCAAGGGCCTACTTTTAACCTCAGACCAATTTGCGCTCCCTGGCAAATATTTTCATGCATTCAAGTCACAACCATAATCAACACATAAGAAAATGATAGGATCAATCAACTAGAATTTGCACAATGTAAACCCACCTCAAAAGTCTCAAAAGAGTTTGCTTGAAATGTTGCACGAGCAGTGATACTACTCAAACTTGGAACTTAAAGTGCCCTCTCTAACAAATGAAAGTTTGAAGTAATTTAGTATGTTTGAATTATCATTGGAAGTAGAATCTTAAACTTTAAGGACTTAATTGAATGTTTATGAAAGTTATAGTGGTAAGATTTTTGGAGTCTTAAAATGTTTAAAGGTTTAATTGATTACTTATGAGTGTTAGAGTTCACAATTAATTTGATAGGTTTAGGATTTAGGACCTTTATGAAGTAATTAAATTTTTTAGGGGTTAAATTGAATAATTGTAATAGTTATGGGACTTTAATTTAATATATTTGAATAGTTTGAGGGTCAATTTATGTTAAATTAAAAGTATAGGGACTTATGTGAATAGAATTAAAAGTTTAGGGACCAATTATGTAAAACTTGAAAGTTTAGGGGGCCGAAATTAATTATTTAAAATATTTGGGGACCAACTTAGTTTTAAATAATAATTTTAGGGTTATCTTAAATGTCTTGGGAATAATTTGAGTCAAGACTAAAGTTGACCATTACTTTGGGACTAATTTACATGTTTTTAAAACTTTTAGGGACCAAATTGTAAAATCCAAAGGATATTGTTTTGGATCTAATTTCTCCTGGTTGTAAACTGATGGAAAAGAACAGAGAGTGAACGAGATGAAGCTTCGGTCTTTGGGGGGGGTTTTAGGGCCAAGAATCCAACAAAAAATTTGATTATTTGAGGAGGAAATATAAGGAATCAATAGCTTTCGATGAGTTCTTCCCATTTATGTAAGTATTAGAAAGTATGGTGGTGGTGGTTTTTGGTAGAAGTACTCAGCGGTTTCGGCCATTTTCTGACGAGGGTGGTGGTTTTCCGACCAAACCACTTATATTTGTGTTCCTTGCGGCGAGAGAAATCTATAGACACCAATTTTGTGGGATTTTGGGCCAAATTTTGGGTTTCTTGGCTTGACTGAGCTCACTGCGTTTCAGATTTTTTGCTTTTTTTTCTTTTTTTTTTTTTTTGTAGTAGAGGAAAATGAAGAATGTGTGTTGTGTTTTGTTGGTATAAATTTCTAGTGCACTTCTTGATTGAGTTTCTATAGCAAAGTAGGATGAATATAGCAAGAGAGGAATTGTTTACCTTGTTCTTGTTGTGATTTTGTATTGCTTGATGTGTAGCTTGAAGTTGTTTTCTAGCCTTGAGTTTGATTGTTTGCAAAAAGAAGAAAAATGATTGTTAGTTGATTTTTGAAGAATAAGAAGGAGATGAAGAAGAGACAGGGAGAGAATTACATGTGCTAGGATAAAAGGAGCTTAGGGAGTGTGAAAATGGCTTTTTGTGCTTTAAATAGAATTAGTTCAATTGGAAAAGAATGGACCAACGTTTAACAATTTGAAAGTTTTTGGCTCGAAAATGGAATTATTAGAAGTTGACATCTTCACATATACTTAGAATGTTCGGTTCTTGAAATTAATTCGTTAGGAATTATTTTGATAAGTTTTGAATTATTTCGGTCGACTTGAACTTTTGTTAATTTCCGTAGTTTCCGTTCCCATAATAAAATTCGATTTGGCTAGACTAGTATATGAAAAGTTTGAAAAGTCAAGGAAACCTTAGCGACACGAGTTAAAGTAATAAAATTGAATTTTAATTTTCTTAGTGGCTACAGCTGACCTTCCTAGATATTTAAGGCTTTTACACATATTCCTTATTCGGGTTTTCAAACCAAGAACGGGAAAATATATGGAGTTAACTAGGGAGAATACATCGTTTCTTTGGAAGGTCATGAAAGGTGAACTGGTTAGTCTTCCTAAAATGATTTTGAATGGGATGATTTCAAATTTTTCTAGGAAAAAGCTTGAGATTCTTTCTCATGGAAGGGTAGTCATGGACTTAGTTCATCATGCTGGGGTTTCCATTCCGGATTTAACTTATCTTCCTACTCTAAATTCGGTGATGGGAGAGCAAACATTGATCAATATGAAGTACAAATTAATTAAGGGGGAGTGGATCAAGATTGGTGATGATGTTAAAGTGAGGGATGAAGATGATGATGGTGATGAGGAAGGTGGTCCTTCGGAGGTGGGTAATTCTTTACCGGTGGAGTTAGGAGATTTTATGAAGGAATCAAGGGCTTTCATTGATCGTGTTGATCGAAGGATGGAGGCATTAGCGAAGGACTAGAATCACATGCGGAAACTCGAAAGGATCTTGATGAGTTGAAGAGAGCTTGTGAAGATCTTGCTAGGAATCAAAAGTACCTAATGGATGCTTTTCTCAAGTTTGCTACCGATGGACCTAATGGATCGGTTTCTTAGATTATTTTCCCTCCCCTCTTTTGTATCCCTTAGGCCGATTTTTGCTTTTTTTTTTTGTAAGGGATAATCTATTTTAAGATGTGTGTGGGGCGGTTTTATGGCACAATATCAGTGTGTAACGGCCTTTTGGACTTACTAACATTGTGTTATATTATTATTCATGTTTAGATTATCTTGGTTTGGTTCTTGATTTGTGCTGCTTTGGTTTGGCTTCATGTTATCATGGATGTATTTGAGTGAAAGGATGTTTGCCTTATTTTCTAATCTTTTAGCTTCAAAATTTCTGATTTTAGGCTGGGTTTCAAGCTGTCCCTGCACTAATTACCCTGTTTTTATCCCTTTTTGCTTCAACCTTTTGTTCTAATTTAGTTGCCCACATATTGTGGTTCATATGGGAAGTTTTAAAGGTTCTGAAAGTACTTTATATGCATTTAAAACTCTAGATTTTTGTTTACAAATCCTGATTTTATATCACATTCTTGATACCATTATTAGGCTTTTGTTTGATAGATGTTCTGAAAATCTTTATATATATATATATATACTTATGTGTATTGTATCTCTCCTATTGTTCTCCATAAAGCTATCCAATTTATGCATTAATTTTTCTTATGAGATTGGTTAGTTTTATGGTGAACACTGATAGCCTCTATCAACATATGTAAAAGTATTTTGATATTTGGTTGAAACTAAGTGATAAATTAGCCCAGGATCACTTGATCCAAGTTTCGTCTTGTTCTAGAGATAAAGGCCATGCAAAATCTAACAAAGTCCTAACTCAATATTCTAAATAGTTTAAAGTCAAAAATTAGATAAACTACTTAATCTCAAATATTAAGCTAACTATGAAATAAACGACTTACTTGTCTTGGAGTCTCCCAAAGGTGCCATACATGTGCATTCACAAAGAAAGATCTTCGGCTTTGATACCAATTTACTTGTCACGACTTTTCTTTCATGGTTTATGCCAATTTTACTTGTAAATTTAAGGCTGATTTTTTTTTAAACAACATAAGTCTCAATCCTCATTCCAGCAGGGTCTTGAGACGTCAGGAGAATCGTTCTAAAATTTAAGTTGTTAATCTTGTTGATTTTTCTTAAGTGATAATTTTGATTAACACTTTTTTTTATTATTATAAAGCTCGATCTTTATTGGATGACTTAAATGACTTTTATTTATTTCCTTCTTCCACTAATAGGGTTAAATCGATTAAATCATATGTCAATACAAGATGAAATTAAATTAGAAAGTGTCAAGATTTGATTAATTGGAGGGTCAAGACCAAGTTCATGAAATATTACAACTTAGAACGTGGTCTTAACGCTTCTGTCTACTGTGCTTAAGACCCCCATCTAAAAACAGAATACACAAGATGCAGAGTATCAACAACAGAAACTTTCGGGTCTCAACACTTCGTTCAGAATCAAAATGGCAGATTATTAGACATTTATTTAACTCTATTTTACTCTTGGTTTATGTTTTCATTATCCAATTATTACATCCAATTATCATCTCAACAAGTCATAAACATCATATAACTTCATATTAAATAGATAACAATCATACTTATTACATGGAAGTAATATAGAAGAGGGTCACAAAACACAATCTAAAATCCCATTCTCCCACTTTCCATCTTTATCTAGTACGCTATTTCATCATAATAAAATAACGTTCCGACCATAGACATACTACCATCCATAGTTATATTACTAGCATCCATTAGTTAGCATAACATCTTACTTACATAACCATAACAAATTTATTTAGAAGTTCCACTTATTAGTGTTATACTCATCGGCGTACAAGAGGTCGAGGTCCTCATCGAAGTGTTAGATCTTGATAAAAGTAGTAATATAATGACGGAAGCCCAGGTAGTCTTCATACATTCCCCACTAATCCATCTCGTGAACGCACATAATATGACCCTCCTCCGATGAGATGACTCAAAAGATTTGCTTAATTTTGAATATCTTCCTCCCCAACATCTATCATGGAGATAGGGAAAATGGTGAATACACAAGTATTCAGTGAGTAGTGAGTTTTTAAAATAGGACTTTGAATAAACATTTCATAAACTTTTGGGCCTCGTTACATAAGATGAAAATTACCTCATGAACTCATCATAAAACATATTATTCATAGCATTATCGTAGGGGATCATCCGATTGGAATAAATTACATCATAAATCATTCATCATTCATCATCATCATAGTGACACCGTACATAATACTCCCCGGTGTCATGGAGTATATGTAAATTGATCCCAAAATATAGCTAGCATTCATCATAAACATAGTGAGGTAATTCCACATATGTAATAAAAATCTTTCTTTATTTAAGGAAAGCATATTCATAGAAAACATATATTTTCATGAAAAGTTCTTGAAAAAGTTAAATACTACTCACTGTTATTGTGCTCACACGGTCAAAGATTCACCTACATTCACAAACATTCAAATCATAAATAAATAAACTTATATTCTGTCCATCCAGGTGTTGAGACCAGAATTACAGAATGTCTCAATGCCAAATTCTACAGTAGCTTATTTTGGCAGATATCAGTGATTTCTTTCGAATTTTCAAAGTATGATAAGTCATTTTCACCTCTGATCTTACTGTACTAAAGGAGAGTATCTTCCAAGACTCCCCTTTTTGCTCTTTTTGCACTTGTCCTTTTCACCAACTTTTTGTGAGGTCTCTTTCAAGTTGGTTCAGATATTTATCAGAGGAGAATGGTGGTTTTTGCCCACGGTTTTGGCTCATTCTTTATGCTAAAAGAGGGTGGTTTTAGGGTTTCTTGCCCATAGGTCTTCAAGACATGTGAAGTTGATGAGGTGGCAAGTTTGAATTGGGCAATTAGGGAGGCAAAACTTTTGGGCATATGATTACCTACAGTTAGATAATCATTGGGTTCACAGAACCTAGTTGTTCATGCAATTAACATATTTGGAATCCATCTTAAAATCCACCAAATCTCAAACAAAATATATCTCATATGGACCTTTTTACACAATGATTTGAAAGCAATAGAATAATTATTTTTACAAAGAATAAAGTTCTTCTTATAGTATCCACATAAAAGTCTAAGTTTGGTGTGATACTCATTTTCAGATTCTCGTCCAAGGTATTTGGAAATTAGGCTCGAAAATCGCTTCTCAAACTGTATTGTTTTTCTTGAAATTAGACAGGTCTCAAGCACGAACTTCTTAGACTGTCGAGACCTAAGGCATATCCCAAAATTTTCTTATATCCTTTCTTTATCTTTTCTTTTGTTTTTATTTAATTCTCGTCAATGATTATTTATGTCGTCATGCCACGTCATAAAATAAGGTCGGGTCGTTACAACATTGTTATACTTCGAGATAAGTATATTGGACAAGACCGTTGTGTGAATTAAATTCCAAAGCATGACTGTACACGTGAATTAAAGTTCCACATAAATGTCATACAGTTAGTCTGAATTTTTCTCAAGTAGGTTCTGTTATGAAGCAATCTTAAGAAACTTAGATATGCTATGGGTGAGACTAAATATATATTTGGTCAATATACTCTGCATGTTGGGAACCGGATGTGAGTGGAATAATAGAATGAGTACTATGAGAGGAATATGTTGCTCTTGAATAAAGAGTTAAATTATCTACTTAAATTAATCATCTGCAAGTACGATTTCAGGAATCTAAAGTTAGTATTTAGTGGACCATACTAAATAGAAATCATAGTACTGATGATTGAGAGTTAAGCGAAGCGTATAATTAATTAGGTAATACGGTCAGGTACATGCCTAATTAATTATCGGATCATAGGACGGGGACCAATTGTTAGATTGATAAGTCAATATGATAATTAATTGCAGAATTAATTATTTCAGTTTCTGTGATTATTTATATAATTAGGAGTTGCAATAATTCGTCTTTGGTGAAGTGTGCGAATTTTTAATAATTAAATCAGACAGTCTGAATCAGTTTAACTGGATTTAGTTACTAAGAGCCTAATTATGTAATTCCGATTGGGCCCCTCTGGAAACGTCTAGAAAGTCAAAGAGTTTCTTGGAAAAGGATTATAGAGTTTGTACAAACCTACTAAGAATAGAATTCTCCTGTCTTGTAAGACACGAAAAAGCCTAGAATTTTCCCCTATAAATAGGGAAGGAGGGTGGTCTTATTTCTCAATCCCGGGAAGAGCACGCCCCCTACAATATTCTTGTAGAGAATTAATTCTCTGCGGTTCTGCTTTTGTATCAGGTTTTCGAGAGAATTCCTAGTGGCGCCAACTCGCTGATGCAATCTAAGACCTTGAAGCATTCTGGAGAGGAAGCTAGCAGTTCTTACCAGATTATTCGTGGGATTAATTGCTTCTCAAATGTATATTTCGTTGCACTCTCTTTAGGCAATTAATCGTTCTTATATTGAATTAAATATCCAGATCGATCCTATTTTAAAAGAAAATAATTTTTGAAATTATTGCTGTTCTTTTTCTTGTTTCCATCATATCGAGAATGTCTTATATTAAGGATCTTTGTATACCTTTTTCCAATTAAACGTTTTTGTGTGATTTTTACTTCAGAGTCTAACTAAAAAAAAAAAAAAAAGTTATTAATTAAAATAGTCAAGAATTTATTAATTGAATTTGTAAACACCTTAATCTTAAATAAAAAAGATTCTCATTAAAAAAAAAGAAATTTTTTCCTATAAAGATAAGGATTGTGATGGATGAATCATAAATTTAAACAGATAAACCCAGACAGATAAGATAGCTGGTAACACTTTGAATAAAGATCTGGATAAGAGTCTTATGAGACTGGAATGACAGCTAGAAAAAAATAGAAAGCAATTGGAAATTGAAAAAATTAAAAAAAAACAAATAGATAATATAATATTTTACTGCACAACGTACACCAACTAAAAGCGAAAAGACTCAAATATTCTTACTTATAGCAGTTTCAGCATGAAAATTTTGGTGCAACAGTACTGCAGATTAATTTACTTATATTTATATATATATATAGAAAAAATTAAAAAAACAAATAGTTAATATAATATTTACCACACAACATACACCAACTAAAAGCGAAAAGACCCAAATATCCTTACTTATAGCAGTTTCAGCATGAAAATTTTGGTACAACTGTATTGTCTACTAATTTGCGCATATGTGTGTGTGTGCGTGTTATTATTTAGAAACATTTTGTAAGAGCTCTACATGCGCAACGTACGGGTGGAAATCTAGTTGAGAAACGTAAATTGTAGTTCTTATTCAAAAATAATTATTTTGTCTTCAAATTCAAATCTTTAATTTAACTTTTAAATTTTTTCCTTCTAATCTCAAAAAGTTACATGGCCCTGCACTTAATATGCACTTGTGTTATGGTTTAATTAAAAACTCACAAATTCATATGTACTATTTAATTAAATATAGCTTTTAAATTTCTTCCATGTGACTTCCTATGCGTGACATTTTATGAGCAATCTATATGCAATTTTAAAGGTGAATTTTTAATTTTTATATGTAAATTTTTAATTATATGCGACTTTTTAGACAAATGTAACATTTCAAGTAAATGAATTTTATGTGTATGTAATTTTTTTTTTAACTAAAAGTGACTTTTATTTGTAATTTTTTAATTAAATGTATGATTTTTTTTTGGTTTCGGTAAGACTTTTTCGGAACAAATCTGCAACTTTACATTTCTCTCTCTCTCTCTCTCTATATATATATATATACATACACGCGCGCAGCCTTTTTCCTATAATTGACTTTTTTTATAATTTTTATATGTGATTTTTTTAATTAGATGTGTGACCTTTTAATTTTTAATAATATAATAAACAAATAACTTTTTTTGCATGTATTTTTCTAACACTTGTTTTTTTTAATTTTGACGACATTTCCCTAAATATCTCATTCTTCTACTATTAGGAAACCTTTTACACGTATTGGGTGATTGGGCCGCACCGTAACTCTTTTAGACTCGACCCATTGTGATATGAACTCTGCCTTCCTCCCTCATGGAGCTTTTTGAACCAATTCATTTAAAAGTTGTTTTGTTCTAGATTTTCTTATTTTACGAATTTTTTTCCTCCTAGAATCTCCACTCTCTTCTCGATTCCTGATTTCGTGTTTAAATTTTCCCTTATCTTTTTTAATCTCTACACATCTGTAATTGACTTTTCGAATGTAGATACGTAGCATCATAGACAGGGGCGTAGCGAGGGGTAGCCACCCCGATTCCCAGCTACCCCCGTTTTCGAAAAAAAATATCTTTTTTTACGTTTTAAAATATTTTTAAAAAACTTCTTTTAGTATTTTGGCTAGGGGTTGTCAAGTTTCGCCTCCCCTTTCTATAATTCCTGGCTACGCCCCTGATCATAGAGACCTATCTTGAGTGGCTTGCACAGTTACAAGCATTGGTATCTTATTATTGTTTTTTGTAGTGATGTTTTATAAAATGATACTTTTAATTGTATCTCTTTTAGAAACTTTTATGGTATTAGATGTTATAAATCATGTCAAAATTATTTATTTTAAATGTGCAAAATATGTTCCTTATTAATTAATACTTTGTATATGACTCTTTGAGAGCATCTCCAATGCATAGTCATAGTCATAGAATATATTGATAATTGGTTAAAAAAGTACTTATTTGGCACGTTAAATGCTTAACATTGTCACAGAAAATGTCATGAGATGATATTCTCTATGACAATGTCAAACATTAATTTATCCAATTAGAAAATTTCTCTCTCTCTCTCTCTCTTCAAAATCCCTAACTTCATAAATATACAATGTTGACATTGTTGCATTGGAGGATTTTTTAAATGTAATGTCAATATTCTTTGATACATATACATATAAGACATTCCACCTTGACTTTGTATTAGAGATGCTTTGAATACTACCGAGAAATCGAGAAGTCACATTGCAATAGGAAAACATTGGATAAATGTTTAAAATTTTCAAAATATTTTATTCTTTGTGACATGAATTTTATGGAGCTAGATCATGCTCCAAATAATACCATTTTTATAGAAAAACAGCTTAAACAATCCTTGTGAAATTAATAGAATATACTATTTATTATTCAAGCAACACCAATCAATAATGATCATGATTAAAATCACACTTGCATTTTTCCAAATCTTTATTGAAGCGTGTATCAACAAGGGATTATATACATATATGTGAGATAAGAATATAAGCCTTGAATTCTGAAATGTATATTATATTTATTATTTTAAGTTAATCCAAGTTTTAAGACAAAATTGCTCTCAAGTTTATCTCTAGGACCAATAGAATCTCCCAAATTTCTACCCTGTGATTCTAATGGACAATAGATTTTGTACGCAGATTGGTAAGTCTCTTTTCAAAACTTCGCCCTACGGGTCAATATTAACAACCCAATCTCAAAGGAAATACAAATCTTAAAAGAAACCACTAATAGTTTCTTGTATTTTTTTTTAAATAATAATACCACAGAGACTCTATAATAGGAGCTGTTGGTGTTTCTATAAAAACTTGGCTTTCTATCAATTTTCCTAAGGTCTCCATAATATGGAAACCACAATTGCAAAATACAAGAAACCACTAGTGATTTCAAGAAAACCACTTATAGTTGTCATTTTATGCTAAGCAGGCTCCAAAACAGGAGCCGCGTTGTTTTCCATCGAAATTTGAGTCTTTCCATCCCTAGTCAAAAGCTCAAGTTCTTCAATCATAACATAGTCCCTTGAAATCACAGATGAGCAGCATCCAACAAAATATCCATTACACCACTACATTCACAAAAGGATAAATTTAAGCTAGTTTGATATATCATCATATCATAAGGATATATAGTCAGTCATGACCAAAAACAGGAAATTCTTGCGAGCCTCCTTCCTGCATCCAATGCATGCAAAGACATCTGCATGCAATAAAACAGTTACTTTTTGCAATCTTCGTACCAAGTATAAATCAATCAAACTCATACATCAAGTCTTTTGTGCTAATAGAAATTAACAAGCTCAAGACAAATAATTCTATACTAGACAAATAGCAAACAAATATTTTCATTAATCCTTCCTCTGCTTATATTAAAGTGACTGCTCGTCCTTATGCCCTCAATTCCTAGCAATTACTGAACCAAAAATTGCAATATTTGAACTGAGATCATATTAATCTCTTCTACAACTTCGAAATTAATGACAAATTCATGTAGCAAGTTCTTTTTGATGCAATCTATAACATACAACAGAAATTATCAAATATCTAAACTTCTTTTCTTTCAATTTATCCTCAAAGAAAATGCTCCTCCTTAAATTCTATTCATAGCAACAGACGACAGTGAAGAATCAATCACACAAGTTTACCCAGTTTCACCCAGAAACAGAAAAGTTACAAAAGACATCACATTTTCAATTCCCAACTACTTTTCTTTTGCAAATAGAACTACCAACCCTTCCATCAACGGTCACACCAACTCACCGAGACGACAATTGGGCATTTTATCGTTCCTCGTGACCATAAGATATTATACAAGAAAATAACAATTTTTACCCAATCAAACTCATTTCTTCTTTTCCTCAATTTTCACTTCAAAACTTCTACCAGGATTTCAAAGTTCTAATTGCCACAATGAATAATTCTCAATTTCAACATATCAAGCAACGGGCAAAAGGTAGCATAAGAAAACAGTGTACTCTACAACCTATTCGATTCACATACACTAAGTGGAGAAAGAAGCAAAGCCAGCAACAGTTAGCAAAAAGGATGAAAATGAGAAAGCAAACTCATTAAGTTCAATTGTTATTTTAGCTTTTCGTTCGTCAAATTGTTATTGTTATAGTAAGGGATGGAGTGACATGCAAGGAGGAAAATTGGATAGAACGTCTGGAAGGGCCACTAGGCATCTCAAGAGCCTAGTTGTCCCTTGAAAGCAACCATCTCATTTGACTGATTTTATACTCTATAATTCTATTTCTTCACGGTCTTGAAAATTCAGGATCCTATTCAAAGATTACCTCAATAGGTTAGCCATTTCTACAGCATAACCATGCAACAAGCAAGGAAGTATATAATGAAATTCGTCCTAACTAACGTAGAAATACTCTACCTAAGTAATTCCCAAAAATATATATATTATTGTAAATGGAAGAACAACGGCTAACTCTAGTACATGAACCAGATTTCTCCTGCATCCTTCAGAAAGATAAAATAGTTATTTTGTAAAAGCTCTACCCTATAGCAAGAAAAATCATATCATGAGTGGGCTAAAGATGATATCATCGCCTTCCTGCCCACATATCATTTAAGTTATGTCAACGCCTTCGTGTTTAAGTATCTTGATTGGGCTAAAGATGATATCATTACCTTCCTGTTGAACTTCCAAACATTTATAATAGATTTGAATCCATTGTTTTTCATCCACCACTACATGTCAAAATGCATAAAGGAACATGTATGAAGAGACAAGACATTACAGACTTCAACTTGCATTCTTTGCTTGATAAAATGTGAAATATACATTGTGGCTAAAACCTCAGTTTCAAATAATTAGTCAATGTGAAATTTGATTTGAAATCAAAGCAAGTAATAGCAAAGCAAAGATGCAAAGTGGTCACTAAAAACTGTTTCCTCGATTTCTAGATCTGACCATTGATGAATTAAATAATGACAAAATGCTCAGGTACTTAATAATACAAATAGTTTAAATAAACATCAAAAACTGTACTCACACGATGAACTTCTGGCAATGAGAAACGAATAAATACCTTTGGACAAGTGAGTATGAGCCACCGCTGCACTGGCTGCCTGAAAATGACATAGAGAAAATCAAGTTGCTGATCTCAACTTTAGCAAGCAAGACTGAGTATTATTACTGGAGAAAATAGATCAATAAATTCTAGCCTTTGAGAAATATGTACAAAATGGACAAATGGGAAACTACTAATAAAAACAGTAGCTAAATTAAAAATTAATTAACATACTTGGAAAAGAACAAGTTAATGGGTAACCCAATCCATGAAAATTAAGTTATCGAGCATCTTTCTGAAAGATTTTACAGTGTCTAACACATTCTACTCCAGAACAAGCATCAGCTACTGATCTGGTCAAAAATGACATCCACTCCATTTGACTTCTTGTCAATTAATCTCTAACAAATTCAGCAAACCATAAACAAATTCGCAAATAGTATTAAAAAGAATTTAAATTGTCTCATGCACTAGGAACAGACACTTTGCTGTGACAAAAAAAATATAATTCTTTCGGTGATTACCTAATCCTTGAGACATTTCAAAATGTGCCCAGCCAAGTCCGCCATCCAACTTAGTTGCTTATGGTGCAATTCAGCCTCTTCTATCTGAAGTTGTTTCCATTGTGCTTCATATTTTTGTGCATTACTGCTATCAATCAACATCCAGTTCTTCTTTAGCATCTCTGGCATAACAAATCCTCCAATATTCATGTCGAGAAACAGACCAGACATTGACGCATTAGGTAACTTGGCTTCATCCATGATAATTTGTTTCTTTTTCTTGAAATTACTAGGCTCACATGATCGCTTCCTTGATTTCGCACCATTCATTGCCACAGACTTCTTATCACATGATTCAGTTCCCCACAGTTTCTTGGAAAACTTGAATACATGGAGGTCATGGTCATTACGAAATCCAATGGGATCCCTCACATTTCCAGCTTCGTCCAAATTCTGACAAAATTTCCTTTTAAGTTTTCGAAGCTTTTCTGTGACTTGAGTCGTTGAAAAAACTTGGCTTAAGCTACCTTTGACAAAATCATGATACTCTGACATGTCTCCTCCTTCCTTATGCTGAGAATTAAACTTTATCAAACCATTAAGCAGTGCAATGACGTCCTCCTTGGTGAAGATCTGTGTAAAAGGGGGTGGTTTTTTCTTCTGAGTTTCAGGAAGGTTTGTTAATTTGTTGGATTCATCAACAGAATGGTCATGAGGCATGGAGGATTGATCAACTAATGTGATTGCGTTGTTGTGTTGTAGGCTGGGAGAATCAGAATTGGACTTGTGTCCTCCAGTTTTATTCTCCAATGCTCTAACTTGAGCGGTCTGGTTCTTGTCCTTTGTTACTTGTTGACTTTTTGAGATGGAAGAGTCGTCATCATCTTGTTGTTCTTTTTGTCGTTGTTCACTCTTCTCCACTAATGCCTCTCGTTTAGTTCCAGATGGGGAGTTTTTTTGCAGGTCCGCTTGGCCTTTGGGGAGTGGGGGCTGATTTTCCTCTCGCAGAGTCGATACTTTTTCAATCACTGGTGCTTCAAAAGCCGCATCATCACCGAATGCTGCATATTTTATGAGTATCAAAAGCAGGAAGCTTAATTTCTCCCCACATTTCCAATCGAAAAAAGAGATAAAATAAAATATATAATTTAAGAAAAAGAAAAAAGCAGGACAGGTTCAGAAATAATTGGGTCTCGAATCTCCTAAAATGGATTGTATATTCTTGTTAAGTAACAGGCTTTTCAGCATAGGCTAGAAAGCAATTCAAGAATAAAAATAAAGAAAATCCAAAGCAAATTAATTAATTAAACATGAAAATGTGAAATCAGCTTCAAACTCATCAATCCAAAGAAGAGCAAAATTTAGGCTCTTAATCAAGCCATAGTGACCCAGGCTGCATTACCACACAGGTTGGAGGTTTTGGCGGCAACCCCATTTATATTCTGTCTTTCCTCCGGATTAATTAATACTAATTGTAGATAAAAAGGTACAGAATAGGTTATATCAGTTTGAAACTTCAATGGATGATATGCATGAAACAGAACACACACGCAGACATTCTAATCTACATTAATTAATTTATTTCTACTAATTGTTTATAATCACGATCCAACACAATACAAGCTTGATATATGATCACTACATTGCAAAAGGGTTAAAAACAATCGATGAATACTCACAGCCCACAGAAGCAGACGAAGATGAAGACGGAAATACTAATTTTTTGGGATCCATGCTGATGAAAACTAACCCTCGCAACCAGAACTCAAAAGGAGGACAAGAAATCCCCAAAGAGTAGACTAATAAGTACTAAGTAGGAGGACGAAATGCGAATGGTCACCTTGAAATACCCCCAAGAGTGTCTGTTTAGCGCCCCATTCACGCTTCATTAATCAGCCGCTCTCCTTTTCCAATGTATATTTTTCCCATGGCCAAATGGCGCTCGCTCACTCTAATATTTTATCCTATTGAACAATTTAACCTTGAACTTTGAAACCTGTCAATTCTAGCATCAGATCTCACATTTTTGACACAATATAATTTTTTTTAATTAAATAGACTATATTACCCCTCAGTTTCTAACCTTAATTGAATTAAAAAATTTGACAACAGTGACATGTGTCATAAGTGATTGGTGTTGGTGATGTGATGTGTTGAAAAACAAAATTGCGCAACGTGTTAGTTTTTGTTAGAATTTTTATATGTACTTTTGTTGAAATAGCATAACTCTTAATTTTTTCATTTGTTTTACATTTATTATAATTAAACAAATTGTCACAGGCAAATTACAAAAATTCTAGGGAGACATGAAAAATAAACATTATTATGTGACATTCTTATATGACATATTTGTATTGGATGATGAAAAAGTAGTCACATAGTCATCACTCAATGAATGTGTGCCACATAAGAATGTCACATATTAATGTCACTTATACATCTCTCCCTAGAATTGCTCAGCAAATTAAGGTGGGATACCCTTGGTCCATCTCACTCCACAGGTTTGTGTATCTCAAAAATATTACTCCATTCAGGACGAACTTTCATCAGATTTGAGATGAATTAAGTCTTTTTTTTGCCATCACTATATGCGACTGATAGTATTTTAGGAAGGAAAACTAAAATTTAATATACATGATTTTTAAACCTCTCGGAGGTTTTGTAACAAAACTTCCCACCCCTCGGGCGCTTGTGTGGATGCATGACAAGTGTATTTCATACGAGTCATGTGTATTTTAAATCACGTAGTGTACATCTACACACACCACGCAGGGTGAGAGGTTTTAGAAAGGGATTCTAGAATTAAATTAGAATATATAAATCAAGAATAAGATCAAATAAAAAGTTTGATAAGATTAGAAAAAAATTGTTTTTTTACTACGTATAACTACATTTTCACTCATACGTTACACGAGAAGTATACATATCAAATCTATGTATTAATAACAAGAATTAAGTTTGCGATACCTTTGTACTACAATTTCCCGCAAAAAAAAATTGTTAGTAACGTCTTTTTCGACATTTTATTTCCTAGGTAACTTGTGTGGTATTCTCGGCTTTTCAATTTTTTTATTTTTTTTATTCTCTTCCACTTTATCCATTTCACCTTTCAATTTTTGAAATAAGATTCACTATTTAATTTAATAACTAATAGATAATTATCATCATTTCATAATTACTTAAATTATGGATAAATTTGAATATCCAATTGTCTAACCGATAAATGTCCATGTGTTTGAAAGTTGTAATCTATCTATATATACTAGAAAGGCGTAATCCATGTTAACTTTTGCTTACATTAGCTTAGATTTTACAATGAGAAATTGAATATTTAATGTATTTTTAAGACACAAACAATCATAAGTAAGTAATAGTAATATATATTTACAATATTATAAAATTTGATACATCTTTTCTTACAAGCTCCTGGGAGGATCATTACTATTTATAATCCTGGCATAGACATAAAAAGCTTGACATATAAACAAATATTTCTATAAAATTTATTTCCATAAAAGCCTAAATAATGTCACACCCAAGGAACATAACAATCTTTAACAACAGCATAAGGAATCTTCTCAAGATCCTAGCTTTCTCCCCATGTATTCGATATCCTTTGTCATGTGGAACGTGAAGATATTCAGAACATTACAAGAGATAGAAAGAGAGAGATGAGTATAGAACGGCTTTTTATCAAGTAAACCACAAATGCCTGGTAAGAAGTCATATTTACCCATTCGAAAGAAATCTTATTTACAAACTCAAATCTTAATTACAAACTATCGATACCTTATTTACAAACTCAAATATTTGAATAGAATTTTCAATATAGTTGGCATTTGGGAGATAAAACACATTCATATATAGTCTTAATGACATAAACCACAAATGATTATTAAGAAATATGCAAACCTTGATTATGAAATCTATCTCAAACTTACCTTGAGATGCAATTCACTATATATAACCTCTAAATCCCTCACATGATCCATTTCGTAAAATCATGGTCTCCATAGGATCTTCAAATGTACCTACATGAAATAAGAATGTGACATAATGAATCAGATGTCACCATACATTAAACAAAAATATTATTATATGCTCCTAAAAGTTCTTGACTATCAGTAAGAAACTTCAGAACGTTAATATGTAAATAGTTTTACCGGAAATCGTGAAACTAGAAAATCACTCAAAAGTCAAAACACTGGCTCAAACTATTCATACAAATATTCAGGCATACGTTCAAGCATCTACCCAAGAATATATTGCATTAAATTTCATATTACAAGTTGAAACAATGTTGAGCATAATATAATTAAGGATCAAGATGTACAACAAATCAGTTAGGGCTTGATGATAAATAAAGAACATGTAAGAAAATGCTCATAGTAGACACAAAAACCCACTATTTTATAATAGGGTTAAATTTGAAAGTACCAACATTATTTTATGAATCATTAAAAATCAGGTTGAACAATTTAGTTTTGACAAATCAGGTTTCTGTGTTATAAATTTATATAAAATAGGTTAGTTACAAAAATAATAAATAAATGAATAAATAGATAAATATATATAATACTATATTATTAATACACACACGATCTTACCAACATTTCATATCTGGTTACAAATATTTCAAATAAGAGATATCATCAACATCTTCAATTTGGTTACAAAATAACAGATAAGATGCAGTTGGAAATAATTGACAGGGGTTATGTTATTTGAACAAAAGTCAATACAAAAATTCTAACAAAACTGACACATGGCACAATTTTTTTTTCAACACATCACATTACTTTTACATCAACACTAATTACACATGACACATGTCTATTTTGTCTAATTTTTTTTCCTTATTTTCTCCAATTAGAATTATTCAACTGGATGATATGATCTAATAATTCAAATTAGCATATTAAATTAAATATATCTTTATCAAATTTTAAAAAAATTCTGTACATGTTTCTTTTACAAAAGCTTCCATATATCACCGTTTTGCAGAAAATCTATAAAAATTGGCGGTGAATCCTTGATTCTCATTTGACACTAAATTCTATAATCACTACATAGTCAATATTCAAATCTAACAAATCAATCTTTGAAGGCAGATAACCGAGGTTGCATTGGTAAGTTTCACTGTGTAAGTTTTCCATCTGGCTCATATTGATGAGTTAAACAGGTTTTTGGCACTAATTCACTTGAAAACTATTTATGGAAATTCTATATAACCTTTGATATATTGTATCATATGCATATGCATA
>CAVNYN010202197.1:0-18312 GCA_963692815.1 Nyctanthes arbor-tristis
CTACTTAACATCTAATTCCTTTCTATTTCACAATTCACACATATAACTCAATTCTCTTACCAACATGTAACTTAATTCTTTTACTTATCTTTTCTCAATCCTACTATCTTCTTTCTAGCTTTTTTACCAATTAAAGATTTTTTAGTTCCACTAATTTTTATCAACATGAAATTTCCTTTTTGATCACAAGTCATATATTCCATTAAATACTTTATGATTTCTTCATTCCCGAATAGATACATGATTGTTCCCTTCATATGTTTATTCTAGACTATTTCATCTTACCACGTATCACAGTAGCACATATTTAAGTCTCAAATACCCACTAATTCTTCATTTCACATTTAACTAAACTCTTCCGTCAACGATGTGCACCACTTATTGAATCAAGATTTAGTTTAACTCTTCAAATGAAGATTGTTAAGTTTTTCTATTTTGCAATGCACATTTAAAACCATTTTACAGTCAGGATCAGTGTCATATGCTTATAAAATTCTACTAGGAGGTAGAAAACTCATATAAGTTCATTATATATGAAATTGAGCTCAAGAAAACCACGCTGCGATCTCCAAAATATTTTTCTACTTCCCAAAATCGGTTCTCAGGTAGAAACTGACCAGCCTCGCAAAATATGTCATAAAAACTCCTACCGGTCTCCAAATGGTGTCATTCAAATTCCAGATGATAGACAACGCATACATGATCATTTTCCAGCTTGTATCTTGCTAAAATTCAACATCTACTATCATTTATGACCTCTTAAAGTTGTAGGGCAAAACAACATACATACATACATATATATATATATATATATATTGTAAGCCTAAATCCTTTTATTAAGTTCATACATACATACTTGGCTTTCTAAAATTCAATATTAACATTTTATGCTTTTCTTCTTATTAAAGAAATGGCTTTCCTTCTTACTATTAATCCAGAAAACTTCATTTAATTTAACAAAATACCATAAAATTCATTTGAAAGTCCTAAAGAATACCTCATTCAAAAGAAATTCAGCTCTAAATTTTCCTTCTTAACTATAACTTCATATACCAACTTTACATAATTCTTTACTAAACCTTGTATGGTTCTATTTTCATGTCCAATAATAATTTCATGTCATTTAACCTTATAGGAAGACTACATCATAATCAAGTACTCAATTCCATAAAAATTTCTTAAATTAACCTCAATAACTTTAACCTAAAAATCTTCATATCATATATATGCTTCAAGAAATTCAAATACATGTAGTCTATGTCCACAAACTAGTCATTACCCCTTTTAAAATTCATAACATCAAACCATATATCAAAACCCCAAATTAAACATTATATAGAATTAAAACTCCACTTTCATCTTGAAACTAAACAGAAGCATAAAACCAAAGTTGATGAAGAATCCCACTTCAAAATTCGTGGCAAGTTTCTCCATCTTTTTTTTTTTATTTTGGTTGTTCGATCCCTCATCTCCCGAATGCTCTCGTCCATCTCTCTCTCTCTCTCTCTCTATGTATGGTTGTTTTTGTCCCAAAATTGCAAGAGAAATATTTAGATATATGAGTAATTTGCACTAAAGTCCCTCAACTTAATAAGTAATGTAAGTTGGTCCTTGTCAAATTCCGATCTTCCATTAGTTCTTCAACTTTCAAGTCTTTCACTTTAACCTTTTAATGACTTGAACTTTGACCCAAATAATCTGATTTTGACATTGACTTGACTATTTCATCTTTGACTTTTGATTTATAAAATTTGGGATGTCACAATAGGCTTTCTCCACTGCACACCAAAGCTTATAGGAGGTAGTTGCACCTATTACCCTCATAGTGATTTCTGGAGTCATAGCAGCATACAACTAGCCCATCAGTAGCTGGTCAGTAGCTATCCACTTTTGATACTTCGGATTGGGCTGTTATTCAACAGTGGCATCATCGGTATTCTCTGTATTGGTGGTGTTTTGGACAGTAACAACTTCAGAGGGGCATTGCTTAGTTCCCAAAATTGAGCCTTCAAGATTGTGGCACTTGGTTGTAGGCATTATCATATTCTTCAATAGAAGAAAGTTGTGTTTGTCAAGCTTGATTGGTGGGGTTTGAGTGAGGTTCACACCAAAAGGAGAAAATCCAGCTAGAGAAGTATTCTAAACTATGGTGGATTGAGTGTTTACCGATGAGTCACCAACGTTTGCCATTGAAGCTCTGATACCAAGGCAAAGAAATTGGAAATTCTGGGAATAAAGTTTTTTCCACTATAGTTACATAACAATTAGTTGCTATTTATACAATTGAAGGAAGATTTTAGATCAAGGGAAAAAAATTGAGAAAAATACAAATTCACAAAATTATGTACATAAACCCATATTTCTCTAAATTGCTAAATTGCTAAATTGTAGTGGTGCTGCTCCTTGTACTACACTGATATTTTGCTGAGGATGTATAAACTGTTTCTACTTGTCCTTTGGCTGGAGAGAGTTGCATTTCATTCAGATAAAGTGCTATTTATTGTTTAACAACTCTTTCTTCCACACTTGGTCACTAATTAGAATTATTTCCATATGGAGGAGTCTTGCTATTAATACTAATCCTCAACATTCCATGATACACTTGGCACGATAACATGACGGGCGATTATTGGATAGCTTTACTTTGTTGTGGGACAAGATTATTGGATAGCTTTACTTTGTTGTGGGACAAGATTATTGTAGGTTTCCAATTATCTCACACCATGTGTGCGTCTAACAAAATAATCCCGTTAGGCATATAATGGGAGATTATTTTGGGATAGCCTCTCTCCAATCCTTGGCTATCTCCGTTTCTTAAAAAAAATCTATTTTTTGAAAAGAAAGAAAAATAATGTTTCAACTAGATGTCATCAAGTTTCGACTACCATTTCTACTATGTTCACATTGTAGCATTACCTTCCCTTCCTTTGTTTCTCCTCCTACTTTGGTAAACCATCAGCTCATCTCCTTCCAACCATCTTCTCCGATCATATTACTATCTATCCTCCTCCAACCACCATCACCATGAAATATCCTCACCTCATCTCCACATGTTTGCATTTTTCCTTAATTAATGCGTGTTGCATTAATTTTTTATAGTTAGCGGTGACTGTGAAGAACAAACAGAAAGAGTGCGCTTGTCAACTAATTTTATTAAATTGGATTATGAGCATCTCTAATGCATGGTCTTGGATATTGGATGATGAAGAGGAGAGAGAGAGAGAGATAGAGAGAGAAGATGATTATTTTAATTGAATGTTGGTGGAAAGAGATGTAAGAAAAAAAGAGAGAGCAAAGTGAAAAAGATGAGAGAGATAGATAAGAATTCAGAAATAATAATAAAATAGTAGTGGAGATGAAGCTGTATTTGTAGATCTTACACGTAATACGAGAAAGGAAAAGTGAAGACAAAATGATGTAAATGAGAAAAAAGTGATTAAAAAAAATAGAAATTAAAAAAAGTGAGGAAACAATAGGACAATTTTTATGTGTGTCTCTCTCTTCTTGGATGTTGAAGGAGCACGCTTAGTGTTGGAGATGCTTATCATTATACGCCATCATTTTTTTGATTTACCATTTTTGAAAAGGAAAAAACACGCAGTAATGATCTCTCGCCAAATGTATGGCGGGATTATCCCGCCATACACACATATGACGAGAGATTATTGAGACAAGTGTATAGGTCCCTACATAGAGAAGGCTTATTGTGTATTTCCCCAATAATCTTCTGCCACGTATGTGTATAGTAAAATAATCCGATCATACATCTGGCGGGAGATCATTTGTGATAAAACATGCCTTCCAAAAAAAAAAAAAGAAAAGAAAAAAAAGTTAAAACATGGTTTATTGTTCAAAGTTAAGCCATAATCTTTTTATTATTTATCAATTTTTTTTTTCAGAATGAAAGTTTATAGGGTAATTTACATCTAATGTCCCTAACTTTTATTTTTCCTTTTATGAATTCTCAACCTTTTAAGAAATCTCCCTCCAAGGGTAACGGAAATGTCAATTTCCTTTGTTAAGTCAGGGGTATTTATGGCTCAAAATGGCTCCAATGAAAAGTGTGTTACGATTTGATAAGAAAGGAAAATTAAGACCCAGATATGTCGGATCGTTTGAGATACTTGAGAGAATTGGAAATGTGGCATATCGATTAGCATTACTGTTGGAACTTTTAGCTGTGCAAAATGTTTTCCATGCTTCATTCTTAAGAAAGTACATTCATGACCCTGATCATGTGGTAAATGTCCAAGCTATTAATATTCAGAAAGATATATCTTATGAAGAGACACATGTATGCATTATTGAAAGAAAAGTTCATGTCTTAAGAAATCGAGAGATCCCTCTAGCCAAAGTCTAGTGGGGTAGGCATGGATGGGATGAAGCTACGTGGGAAAGAGAAGAAGATATGTTAGCCAAATATCCAGACATAATAGGTCAAGTTTAATTTCGAAGCGAAATTTATTTTAAGTGGGCAAGGTTATAGCAACCAGAAAATTTTAAAGTAAAATTTTATTAAATAATGACGTGTCCCGATAATCTCATCTATTTTAAAGAACATTCTTAGCGATCTCTAGTCATATATTTTAAAGCTTAATTAAATTTTATATTAAACAATTTATTTTCGAAGACTCTAAATATTTTCCACCAAATCAGTTTTATAAAGTCCTAACTTAAGATATCTCGACCCATTATTACTATCATTTCATATTTCATTTAACATCAACTGCTATTACACATGAAAATTCATATGCACTAGAGTTCTATTTTCGAATCTACGTAGGAAACCAATCACTTGCGGCCCATAAGTTCATACTTTCATCCAATCTCTACCATATGACAAACCAAGTTGAGCTAGGAGATTTTTGCCTCAAAGCCTATAAATTCACTCCCCCTATGTATAAATTCTCAGCACAAATAGCAGCAAATATCCCTAACCTTCAAACTTGGTATGTTGGCTGCACACCCTTGTTTTTTTCTTTAGTTTACACACATAATAAACCCAAGCACACATAGAATCAGGTGTTCATCAACACCCGACTTGCACATGTAAATATGTACATATAGATAGATACACAAACATCAGACTACACCTGCCGTCAACCACCACTCTTGTCGTCGGTAGCCTTGAGCTCCCCTGATTCGTCTTCACCCGCATTGTCAACTTTAACTCCCATATTTTCTATCATATCTTTCCTCATAGTTAGGTAGAAGTCACACATATACATACATATACAGATAGATACACGACACACACATAGAAGGCAGTGCTGCCGGTAGTCGTGGGTTCGCCGGATTCCCTTTCTCGTTACATCAATTCTTTTTCTTGTTCCTTAAATCCACTGTAAACCATCATCAAGTCATACCCACATACCTAGGAGTGTAGCAAGACGAAGTCCTTCAAGTTTTTAGATTTGCCTATCAAGTCCTAAACATTTTCAGCTTAATTAAATAGGGTTCTCAACTTCCTATTTTCACACATTCTACCATAAAGTTTAGTGTTCACCTTTTGGGTCCAGTCTTAAACTCTTTCAGAGTTTTAATTTAGTCCCTAAAATTTACATTTATTTTCCATAAAGAATTGTTTTCACAATTTTAAGCTAATTTAATTTCTTTTGATTAGATGAGGTGAGAAGATCAATAAGCAAATAAGATTCTTGCAAAGGTAGCTCAAACTCACAAAGTTATGGTAGATTCTTATTTTCTAAAAGTGTTTTCTTAAAGTTTTGGCATTATTAATTGATTTGTGTTGTGGACATTACATGTAAATACGTGATTATAAGAAAGATTACATATTATGATATGTTTAAGATCTCTTTATTATTATACGCATATTTATTTTAATGTATAAGAACGGAAACCTGTATTCATTCGTGATGCTTGTTCTCAAAGGCAAGATTCCCCAAGAAAGACCTAGTTGCATGTTTATGTGAGCATTTATGATATGAATTATAATGCCCCAAATTTTAAAAATGCTCAGAGCGTTAGCTTGACTTTTCTTGCTAACTTTTATTATAATTTAATGTGAAAAATGGCAACATTCAATAATAGTTTTAAAATTGCAGAAGGCAAACATAATACATTAACCCATGACAGTTGTAACAAAATAATTGGAGTTTATCAAGTTTATCAAGTGTTTCTCCATGAAAGATAAATAAGTTTTCAAAAGATCAATATTTCATAATACAATTTAATTATAGTCACCGCTTCATTTGACCGTCGGCTCCGAAACTTAAAATTTGTAAATTTAGAAGGAATGTGTATTTCATATAAAACACTCGGTAGACTTAAGCGCATATTAGTTAATTTATATGATAAATGGTACACATAGGCATGTAAATTCTTCAAAGATAGAACCCTTAATTCTTTTGTGAACAAGCACCATATAATAAATACAAGTCCAACATTCTTAATAGATCACTTTACTCTTATTCTTACTCTTATATGAGAAACAAGCTAAGCAGAGCAAAAACAAGTTCCCAATTGTTAGTGATACAAATTATACGAATAATCAAGAGATCTTGTGCATATAACATGCAATTCTTATCATCATATACCCATATATAACATTCATCATACAAATCAATTAATATTGCACAATCTTTAAAAGGTTTTTGAATAAAGAGTCTACATCTTGGTTTTTTTGAGTTGAGCTTTGAATCTTGAAACTAGCTTCTTAAGTGTCTGACCGCTCCATCTAGTCAATAAAAGAAATAATTAAAGTTAGGAGTTGAAAATTAAAGCTTAATAATTAAATTAAAACTTTAGAGGTTAAAGTGAAACGATTGAAAGTGTAGAATGTGAGTGGAAATGTATTTCAAATGATTTTGAGGGCTAAATTGGGAAAGAACTAAGATTATGGGTGAATAAGATTTAAATCATAGGTTTGGGGATCGAAAAGGCTAAGTTCAAAATTTATAGGGACTGAAATATCCATCTTAGAACTTATAGAACCATATAAGCTAACTTTGAAAGTTAGGGGGTTGAAACATTTCAAATTGAAACTTTAAAAACTATTTTGAAAGAAAACAGAACTTAGAAGACTAATTAGAAGGTGCGTAAACTAGAAGGATCAATTTATTGTACTTAAAATACTAGGGGACCCCTGAATAAATTATAATAACTATTCAAATTTACAAAGGAACTCCCCATCCCCAAAAACATTGCTGCAGACATATATATACATATATACATATATATATATATGTAGGGTTAATTACACCTAGCGTCTCCAACCTTACAGCTTTGTATTGATTACGTCCTTAACTTTTAATTTTGCGTTTTTACGTCCCTAACCTTTAGTGAAATCCCTTTTTTCGTCCCTGGAGACAGAAAACGTCAATTTCGACCGTTAAGAACAGGGTATTCTGGGCAAAACAAAAAAATAAATATTTTAACATATTTTACTTAAAAATTTTGAAAAAAAAAAGAAAAGAAAAAATGGTGGGAGGGGATTCCCCCTACCCCCACAAACCACCATTCCGGCAGTCTTTGCTGCCGGAATGGCAGCCATTTCCGGCTGCCATTTCCGGCAGCAAAGAGGGGACTCCTCCCCTTTGCTGGCTGCCATTTATGGCCACGAAAGGGGGGAGCCGGAATGGCAGCTGGAAATGGCTACCATTCCGGCATCAAAGACTGCCGGAATGGTGGTTTGTGGGGGAAGGGGGAGTCCCCATCCCACAATTTTTTCTTTCCCTTTTTTTTTTTCAAAATTTTTAATTAAAATATGTTAAAATATTTATTTTTTTTGTTTTGCCCAAAATACTCGTGTCCTTAACGGTTGAAATTGACATTTTCAGTCTCTAGGGACGAAAAAAGGGATTTCACTAAAGGTTATAGACATAAAAACGCAAAATTAAAAGTTAGAGACGTAATCAATACAAAGCTATAAGGTTGGGGACGCTAGGTGTAATTAACCCATATGTATATATGCACACTTTAAACCCATTGGGTGATATCTTCGCCAAATATCACTATTTTTACGGCAAAATAGGGGGAAAAAGATACTCTCAATGAGCTATACTCATCTACGTAAATATCTGGTGAATAGTGAAAATTTTTTGTGGAAGCTCATTTTGAAAAACTCATTTTTTGGTGACTTTCTTCACTCACATTGACCAAGAATCGGTTCTAAGATATCTAGGAGTAGTGGGCTTTGATTTTTAGGGTCGATTGCGGTTTTTTTTGGTGGTTCAAAAAATGGAGCTGAGAGGGCAGAACTATTTTTCGGCGGAAATGTGGCCGGCGTGGGGCTGCCGGTGGCGATGGGTGTGTAGTTTTCTTGCTTGCTTTCAATTTTATGGTTGAGTGTATGTATGCATTAATATATATTGAATGTATGAAAAAAAGAATTTATATTTCTTGTGCATATGAACAAAAGATGGAGATGTATTCTTGTGAATTTATTGTACAGAAGAGATGATGATGAAGGATGTCTATTGCTTGAAAGAGTTGAAGAAGGTGGTGTGAAGATGGTGATGTAGATGCTTGCTAAATTCCAAATATAGAGAGATGGAGAAAAAAACGTTGGTGAGGGAGAGGGAGAAGGAAACCTTGGCTACTGATTGCTGGGTTGAAAGAAATGGGCTAACAAGGTCCTTTTATTTTCTTCATTTTGGGTGTAGGGTTACATGGGAACGAGGTGCTGAATAGAGACTTTCATTTGTGGAAAAGTTTTTGAATTCTTGGGTTTAATTAGGCTACATGTTTTTTGGTTACAAGCTTTGGGTTCCTTTGATATGTATTCTGGATTGATGATTGAAAATAATCGGTTTAAATCCAAATTACTTAAATTGGAATTTATTAGTATAAGTCTCAGTCATTAGTTCTTATGATTATCTCATTACGATATTTTTAAAGTTTAAAACAAAATTTTAGTTATGATTAGACGAGCGCGACAACAAAGTTTGACTATTCAAACTTATTTAGACACGTCATAGCGACACGTATATTAAAATAAAACTTTTAAATGGAAAAAAATTCCGGACGCTACATGAATTGATTAATATACGCTGCAGTCTACTGAGTATATTTTATACTCATTCTTTCAAACTAATACTTCAAGTTTTAGAGGCGGTGACGGGTCTATAGACTAAGGCTATTAGAAGTTAAACTTAGAATTGATATTAAATATTCTTTAAGATTCCAAGTTATTCATTTATTTGATTGTTAAATTTCAAATTATTTTGGACAAATTCCTTGATTCATTGTAAATAAGATTTTACTCTTTTAATTATTCTATTACTAATTATGTATTTTAAGTTAATTTTAAAGATAAGGTAGCGTTTTCGGTTTTCTGAATTCGGGGCTTTACAGCTTGGTATCAGAGTGGGTCAACGTTTCTGTAGACTTGTAAAATTTTTCTAAGATTTTCAAAGATACTTTCAAGCAGAAAATTTTAGTAGTCCTTCGCCATCGTCCATTCCGCCGATTCCGAGGTACGAAAAGAATTTCCTTTAAGACCTTTGAAGATTTTGATTATGTTTTTACTATGTTTTTAGATATTTATATTTGAAAGATTATATGAAATTGAAGAATAAGAAAAAACTTGTATCCAACAAAGAAAGATAAGAATGACATTGAGCATAATGTTTAAATTTTATTTAACTCCTCAAAATTTAACTAAATGATATTAAAGAGCCCCATTTGAGATGGATTTTGGCATAATTGGTATTACAGACATGGTACTAGAAAAGCAGAAGTGATCTAAGTTTAGGAAGATTAAAGATGTTAATCATATGATATCTACCTTCTAGGAAATGGCTGACAATAACAAAATCAACAATAGTGGAGCACCTGAAAACCAAGGAAACAACCTAGCTAATCTATTTAAGGATTTCTTCCAAGCTATTCAGAATATGAGACAGGTTCCATTTCCCCAACATCAAATGTGCCCATTATTGAGATTCCGGAGATAAACCACCTACCTTTGATGGTGGAAATGGTCCGTTGGCTGTAGAGGGGTGGTTATAGGCGGTTGAGAATATTTTTAGGCACATCTCTTGTTCTGAAAATCAAAAAGTCCTATGTGCTGAGTTTATATTAGTTAGAAGAGCAAACAACTACTGGGAATCCACGTTGAGGACTAAGACTGAGGAGCAACGATAGAACGTGTCGTAGACGGAATTCAAAAAGGATATCATGGTTAAGTACTTTCCCCAAGCGCTCCGTGATTATAAAGAAAATGAGTTTCTTCAATTGGTCCAAGGAGATAAGGACATCACAGACTACGAGCCACGTTTTGAGGAGATAAGGATATCACAGACTACAAGCGACGTTTTGAGGAATTGTCGCGAGATCGGAAGAGCATCGTGGTGGATACAGAGGAGAAAAATGCTCGACGATTTGAAAGAAGCCTGCAACTGGAAATCAGACAGATCGTGAGCTCTTATGAGCTCCCTACTTATAGAGAGGTGGTCAGAAAGGGCCAAGCAGTAGTTTATTTCGGAGTGAAGTTTGGAAGTCATTATAACCAGAATAACGACCATGTTAAGAGAAAATGAAATAATCATAATTATAACTAGAAATCGAATCGGAAGAGCACAATAAGAACAAAGGTCAGCCACAAAATAAAAAGCTCAACTATGGATTAACTGGAAGTCAACTTCCCAATTATGGATCAACTAGAAGTCAACTTCCGAGCAACTTTACTCAATGCCCTATGTGTAAGAAGCATCACAAGGACGAGTACTTATGGGGTAAGAATGTCTACTATAAAGTGGTCAAGCAAGACATTTTGCAATGAATTGTCATGGTGGAGGAGTGAAAGGTTCAAAGCAGACAAAGAATGTAGAGCAGGGCAAGAAAGCAAAGGCTACAGTGTTTGCACTGACTCATAAGGAAGTAAAAGAGGACGCCGACGTTATAGTAGGTATAGTAATTATCTATAGTATTCTTGTCTATGTGCTCATTGATTCTGGTGCTACACATTCGTTTATATATATTGCATACATGGCTAGACTTAATATGATAGGTGAAAAAACCTATAGTATACTTGAAGTTAGTATACCGTCAGGAGGAATTGTTGAGACCGATAAGATTGCTAAGAATCCACAAATTGATTTTGATGGCATAAATATGGAAGCTAATTTGAACATCATTGAAATGAGGGATTTTGATATCATTTTAGATATAGATTAGCTAAATAATAATAAAGCAACCATAATATAATGAACTTGTTGTCGATTTAATCCCGCAAGTGAACAGAACGTTAATAAGTAATATAATGATAAGTAGAGTGTCGAACACACGAGGACTGAATCTACTAAGTTTCACTTTAGTTAATCTAAACTTTAAATGAAAACATACAATAAGATTTGAGAAGTAATTTTAAAGGAAAAATAAAAGCTAGATAATAAAATAAATAAAATTATTCACAAATATGACTACGCAAAAGTACTAGGATCCCCGAATCCACCACCGTTCCACAATCAATCCTTATCACTCGCCCTCACATGCTCTAGTCTAGGGTTTAAAATCAATAATCCTAATTTATTCGAAAGCCTCTCTCATTGGTCATCCAATCTATACCTATATGCGAGACAAATTATCTCTAGTTAACCTTCGAACATAAGGCATGCATTCATTCTCTTTGATTATTATGTAACAATTTCATAGAGCATAATAGTATCTCTAGCTATTATAGGACCCTATGTTGTTCACTACCATGTGCAAAATTCATGAAGAATCTCTCGAAAACAATATGAATTACAAAAGTCAATTTAATGGTGATCAAGCATCAAATTGGATTAGGGGAATAATGAACAATCAACCCAACAAACAAGAACAATAGCAAGAAAAAATACTATAAATTAATCATGAAAAACGAGTTTTCATCATGAACCCTAGCACAAAACAATTAGCCTATCGTGTTAAGGAAAAGAAAACAACAATAAATATTGGAATTCAAAACCCGAAGGAGACGAATTCACGATATATTCCACATGTTTCTTTTCCGCCTTGCGACGTCTCTTCCTTCTCTGGGCTTTTTTCTCTTCCCTTCGACGACTCCTCCTTCTTTTCTTATGTTATTTCCCGTCAATTTATAGTTGTAGAGACTTTAGAACCCTTAATTATATAAAAAAGGGACTAAAAACGCGTGAAAACACTTTTCCACCGCGGGCCACGGGTGGCCGCAGAATGCTTACCGCGGCCTACCCATCCCTAGCAAAGAAAAATGCTAGGCCACGGGTTAAGGCGGCAAGCAAACCGCACCCTACCAGAGGCCTAATTCAGCACGTGCGATTCAGTCCCTGATTTGACTTTTTCTTTCAGCAATGATCATTTTCAGCATTTTTCTTCATTTATACAAGTCCAAGACTTTTCAAACGCTTCAAAAAGGCCCCCAAACTCTTCAAACACAACCCAATTTGTCTCTTTAAAGTTCTCCCAAAGTGCAATCTAGTCCTTGAACTTGTTAAAGTTGATCTTTTCACCCCAAACTCCCGAGCCATCACACCTTGATGCTACATTCTGAATGTAAAGCCTCAATTTGGTTCAAAATTTATTCTTTTCACTTGCTATCACCCCGATATGAGCTTTGCACCTATATGAACTATATTCACACAAATTAGGTAGAAATTCTCTCAATTACATATAAAATTTAATAAGTTACATATAGAATACACTTATCAATATGTCACAGGGTATTTCAGAAAATGAATCATCTAAAGGGATAACATTAGAGAGCGTGCTTGTTGCCCTGACGTATTCCCACATGAGCTACCAGGCATCTGACATGAAAGGCAAGTGGAATTCATCATTGATTTGGTACTTGGAGCTGCCCCTATTTCGAAAGCTCCGTACAAGATGGTGCCAAAAGAGTCACAAGAACTGAAAATACGGTTGGAAGAGTTGGTAGAAAAAAGATTTATCAGATCAAGCGTCTCTCCCTGGAGGGCATTAGTATTATTTGTGAAAAAGAAAAATAGGAGTATGAGGATGTGTATCGATTACAGGGAACTTAATAAATTAACAGTTAAGAATAAATATCTACTCCCAAGTATTGAGGACTTGTTTGATCAATTAAGAGATGTGGCTGTCTTTTCCAAAATTGATCTAAGGTCAGGTTATCATCAATTGAAAGTTAAGTCAATCGATATACTGAAAACGACATTTAGGACACGTTATGGGCATTATGAATTTGTAGTAATGCCCTTTGGCCTGACAAATGCCCCTACGGTATTTATGGATTTAATGAACTGAGTCTTTCATCAATGTCTAGACAAGTTCATCATCGTCTTTATTGATGACATATTAATCTATTCGAAGGATTCAGAACAACATAAGGAGCATTTAAGAGTGGTACTAGATATTTTACAAACAGAGAAGTTGTATGCAAAGTTTAAAAAATGTCAATTTGGTTGGAGAAAGTAGAATTCTTGGGTCATGTTGTAAGTAACAGCTAAGAGAATCGAAGTAGATCCTTCCAAAGTTGAGACAGTAACAAATTGGCCGACACCTGCAAATGTGGGTGACGTAAGAAGTTTCTTGGGTTTAGCAGGCTATTATCAGCGTTTTATTGAAGGTTTCACCAAGATAGCGGGCTCTTTGACTCAATTAACCCGAAAGGGCGTGAAATTTCAATAGACGGAGAATTGTGAACAAAGCTTTCAAGAATTGAAGAAGAAATTATTAACATCACCAGTGTTAACTATACCGGACGGTTCATATGGGTTTGTTATTTATAGTGATACTTCTAAAAATGGTTTGGGTTGTGTACTAATGTAGAAAAAGAAAGTTATTGCTTATGCGTCAAGGCAATTGAAGCTGTATGAGTAGAATTATCTGACGCATAATCTTGAATTGGCTGCAGTAGTTCACGCCTTAAAGATTTGGCGTCACTATTTATATGGAAGTAAGTGTGAAATTTATATGGACCACAAGAGTCTCAAATATGTTTTCACTCAAAAGGAGTTGAAAATGAGACAACGAAGATGGCTGGGATCGATCAAAGATTATGACTGTACTATCCTTTACTACCATGGTAAGGCTAACATTGTGGCTGATGCTTTAAGTAGAAAGAACATTGGTCAGTTATCAGTTTTGAGAACCATACATGAGCAGTTAATACATGATTTTGAATATTTAAGAGCTGAGGTGATAACTCCCTCTAATAGGAAGTTTGGCGAATTATCAAACTTAACGGTTAAACCCAATTTAAGAGATTGGATTGTGACAAGTCAGAAGGAAGATAAATTTTTGCAAAAGATACGAGTTGGAATTGGGACAACTAAGAGGGAAGGATTTGCCGTTGCACCAGATGAAGCACTTATGTTTAGAGGACGCCTTTGTGTGCCTAAAGATGAGCAAATCAGGAATGAGATATTGTCGGAAGCTCATTCTGCTCCCTGTGCCTCACATCTAGGTGGAACAAAAATATACAGAGATTTGCACGATACTTTTTGATGAAGAAATATGAAATGAAGTATCGCTAAATTTGTGGCAAAGTACATTGTTTGCTAGCAAGTGAAAGCTGAATATTAGAGGCCATCAGGATTATTAAATCCGTTGGAAATACCAGAATGGAAGTGGGAGAAAATCTCTATGGATTTCGTAGTAAGACTTCCAAGGTCAAAGAAGGGCTATAATGTCATTTGGGTCTTAGTGGATTGACTCACAAAACAGCTCACTTTCTGCCAATCCGTACGAATTTCAGTTTGGAGCAGTTGGCACAATTATAAGTTGAAGAAATTGTACGATTGTATGGTGTTCCCGTGTTAATTGTATCAAACAGAGACCCACGATTTATTTCTAAATTTTGGAAAAGTCTCCAAGTAGCCATAGGAACCAAACTAAATTTTAGTACTGCATATCACTCTCAGACAGATAGACAGACTGAACGAATATATTAGACCATGGAAGATATGTTAAGAGCGTGTGTCCTAGATTCAGGTGGTAGTTGAGAGAAACGGTTGCTAGTGAATTTGCATACAATAATAACTATCAAACTACTATTGACATGGCTCCATATGAAGCCTTATATGGTTGAAGATGTTGTTCACCTCTATATTGGGATGAAATGGGTGACATAAAATTATTGGGACCATAATTTATCAGGAAAACCATAGCTCATGTTGAAAAGATTAAAGCAAGAATTAAGACTGCACAAGATAGACAAAAGAGTTATGCTGATAAAAGAAGAAAAGATTTAGAGTTCCAAGTTGGAGAAAAGGGGTTTCTCAAAGTGGTTCCAATTAAGGGTGTGTTATGATTTGGTAAGAAAGGAAAATTAAGAGCCAGATATGTCGGACCATTTGAGATACTTGAGAGAATTAGAAATGTGGCATATTGATTAGCGTTACCGCCGGAACTCTCAGCTATGCATAATGTTTTCCATGCTTCATTCTTAAGAAAGTACTTTCACGACACGGATCACGTAGTAAATGTCCAGACAATTGATATTTAGAAAGATTTATCTTATAAGAGATTAATGTATGCATTATTGAAAGAAAAGTTTACGTCTTACGAAATCGAGAGATCCCTCTAGTCAAAGTCCAGTGTAGTAGGCATAGATGGGATGAGGCTACATAGGAAAGAGAAGAAGATATCTTTGCCAAATATCCAGACATAATAGATCAAGTTTAATTTCGAGGATAAAATTTATTTTAAGTGGGTAAGGTTATAGCAACCGGAAAATTTTAAAGTAAAATTTTATTAAATAATGACATGTCCCAATAATCTCGTCTATTTCAAAGAACTTTCTTGGCACTCGTCTATTCATTTATTTTAAAGCTTAATTAAATTTTATATTAAACAACTTATTTTCAAAGACTCTAAATCTTTTCCACCAAATCAATTTTACTATAAACTATTTTATAAAGTCCTAACTCAAGATATCTCGACCTACTATTACTATCATTTCGTATTTCATTTAACATCAACTACAATTACACATGAAAATTCATATGCACTAGAGTTCTATTTTTGAACCTACGTAGGAAACCAATCACCCGCGGCTTATAAATTCATACTTTCATCTAATCTCTACCATATGACAAATCTAATCTCTACCATATGACAAATCAAGTTGAACTAGGAGATTTTTGCCTCAAAACCTATAAATTCACTCCCCTTATTCAATAATTCTCACGAACAAATCACAGCAAATGTCCCGAACCTTCAAACTCCGTATGGTGGTTGCACATCCCTATTTTCTTCTCTAATTTACACACATCAGATATCATTTTATGAACTACGCACCAGCTTCTAATGGGGAGACAGGTCTCGCAGATATGATAATTGACACTCATCAATAGTAAGTCTTGTTACTTTTTTCTTTTATTGGCTCATTTAAAAAGTAAAACTAACCTAAGGCGTTTTAAAGTGCCGTGAAAATTGGTACTCAAAAATTTTCAATAAAAAACAGTAGTTTAAAAAGTCACAAAGTTCAACTTTGACAAATTCTTACCTGAATGACTACCTATACTAGTCTTTCTATCGAGTCTATTAGAGCATCTTCAATGCTTGTTTTTATGGACTACTAGGTCTATTTTGAGAGAGAGAGAGAGAGAGAGAATGAGCTTCGTAATTTTATTTATTTTCATTTTCTTTTAATTACTTTTCTTTTATTTACATTATTTTTTCTCACTTATCCTCCATCGAGTCCTGTGCAAGGTATACAAATACACCCTCACCTCCACCTTCTCTACTATTATTTTATCATTATTTTTGAATTTATCCTCATCTCTCTCATCTTTTACTTAAAACAATAATCTTCTCTCTATCTCTTTCCTCTACATCATTTCAACAATCCACTCTCCCATTGAATAGTAGACACTATTTATATATAATGTCTAATAAATTATGTGTCAGACCCCCTATTGAAAACATTAGAGGCTCATCTCCTAATGTGTTTAATAGTAACATGTCATCGTATCTAATAGTGTCTAGTGGATATCATAAAATATATGCTACCTATAATGGTCTCAAAATGCCTAACCACTGTGATTAATGGTCTCAAAATGTCTGTAAATAATAGAATTGTTGATCTAAAAATTTATATTTAAATCGAGTGATATTGAGTCGTGTCAGTAATCATTTATAAATGCTTTACAATTTTGATTAATGATTACACTTTTTTTGAATTCATGTCAACCTATACACTCGACAGTTTATAATCTCATCACATCAAAAATATTTTTTTGACTTTTGAACAAAACTGGAACAATCAAATTTTACCACATAGCAAAAATCCAAAAAATAAACATTTTAAAAAAAACCAGGCACTATTTCACTTTTTATTTTTCACATTGATCTTCAACATTAACCCCTCGTACATAAGCGAGGTTCTTTTAGCTTTCTCCCGTCAAAACTTAACACACACGTCATTTAGTTGAGTAAGACGTAAATTTCGAACCAAGACCTTTTCTATAGTACCTTATTAAGGCCACGAAATCATCTTGTTATCCTATAATATAAAGATAGACTAAATGAAATGGGAAAAAGAGAGGGTAGAGAGTTTGTCGATAAGTTCACCCATCTCCTAGCTATCTATTCTTACAAGAATACTTTGTTTTGACTGTATCACACTATGTATCTCATTTGAAAACCCTCAAAAATATTTTGTTCCTTTTCTCCTTTCTCAAAAAAAGGGGACATTACCAAAGATTACTTAATTTTTTTTTGTAAATAAATGAAGTGGATTACAAAAAGAAAATAAGGATTTCTACAACATATTTTCTCATAATAATTTCGACACTACCTTCCCGGGGATCATTCTCCGGGGAACTCTTGCTTGGTTGACAATAAGTTAATTTAAAATTGACTATTTGTCCCTACGTTAGAGGTGTTCCAGAAATGTTAGCCACCGGGTATATAACCAAAGTATATCTCATCTATCAGAGGTTAAATCGATCATCAGAAGAACGAGGCCAAAATTTTAAGATATATTCTGAGAAAAAGCAAATATTAGGGCATTTTTCATCTTCAACAGACCGGAGTCACATCTAATCCCCCCCCCCCATTGCCATTCCTAGAGTAGATTTGTAAATCTCAGCTAATTAACATGAAACACAAACGCTCCACAAAAATTACTTGGAATCATAAATTGATCATAATCAGGACATATTACATCCTGAGTTTCCAGACACTAGCGGGATTCTACATCTAATTCAAACAGGTTAAAGCATTTTTCATTTTCGAGAGCATTTGAAGCCATCCCCTCAGAGAAGAGACGGAGAAACATCCATTGGAAAAGGGTTGCCCAAAACACTAGTGTCCATGTAATAATGGGAATGTGCAGCTGCAGCTGCAGCATCCATTACCACAAACTGCATATCTTCTGATGGTTTCCAGTGCCTCTTCCTCTGGTTA
>CAVNYN010202198.1:0-66723 GCA_963692815.1 Nyctanthes arbor-tristis
GATGTCAGCTGACTGAACTGATGATTATGATTTTGGATTCATTCTTGAATTGTGGAACTGGATACTCATTTTTTTAGTATATATATATATATATATATATCTGTACATTCAGGTTCGCGTCTATTCAGCCGGATCGGGCTCTCAGTACAGGGCCCGACTGCGTCTAACGCCACACACAAAATCCGATCTGAGTCAACAGAAACTACACTATACTGAGTGCTACCAATTGAATGTATTAAAGAAATTCTTGACTGATTATCTTGGAGATCTGTAAAAGAGAAATGGTTTTGTATCCAGAATTCGCGATAATGATTGGGAAGTCGCTGAGACAATGTCAGTATTGAAGGAATAGTATCCTCATGGCATACCATTGACTATGGTGTGAAGGACAAGTGCAGTGATATTCTTGTGGATTTCCAGATCCCCTTGATAAACAATTTTTACAAGGAAATAATGCAAACTCCTAATTAAAAGCATGTCCAAAACACAATGTTCTAGATAGTATGAGGCGTGAAAAAGTGTCAAGGCCAAACATTGAGTTTATGCACGCTTAAGCGCACCAATGCGCGATAAAAGCACAACCAATGCGTGATAAAGCCCAAAGCGTAACGAAGCATTGAGCCCAAGCTTCAACTATAGGCGTCGCCTAAGCGTCATCTGGGCGAGCTTTTTAGAACACTGCCAAAACATTGTCGAGGACGTTGTATAGAGAAAATGAAAATAAAGAGGGAAAAAGGTCAAAAAAAAAAAAGAGTAGAAAAAAGTGAGAAAATTGATTTAGCGCCATATATATGGCACCATATAGTTATGTGGCGTGCCTTGTAGCACGTGCCCCGATATGCACCATATGACTGTATGATGCCATAAGGTACCATATGCATAGCGCCAGAATAGGATTCACGTTTATAATGTGTGGTGTGTGGCATAGTGTCTAGTACATATAACACCAGAATGTGACTGCAATTTTTGTATTAGAGATGTTTTGAAATGGCTGCACTTAATAAAAAAATAAAATAAAATCAAGTTCAAATAGAACACTTTTATTTCAAGAAATCACCTAATTCTACAACTCGAGCACATTGTGTTATTTTTTCAGAAAATTTGCTTGAGCAAGGGTTCAATTAACCTTTTTACAATTCCTTTGGAACACTATAAAAAAAATAAAAAGAAAAATAAAATAATTAGTTGAGTGCCTTGTTTGCCTCGTATTATTATTCAAACCATTAATATAAATGAAAGAGTGCAGAGAGATTATTAGAAGTTAGAACTCAAAGGTTTGGCAAGTTTTATAGTGGTCAGATGTTCAAATTTTGAGTAAAACTCTAAAAAGAAATCTTGATATAATTATCTTTTTCTTTAGCTAATATAGGTTTAGATCTTTTCAAATGTCATGCCACCAGACAACACGTGACGTCCAATGCGAACACGATTAATGAAAATAATTTTAGATTCTTTAATTCTTTTGAGACCTTATATTGAATAATAAATTGTAGTTAAACTTAGGGCATTTGCATTCACATAAAATGAATTTTTATATGAAATACTCTATTCATCCTATCAAAATAAGTCTAATTTCTATTTTTATTTGTCCAATATTATAGTCCATTTATATAAACGAAGTTGAACAATTAATTTCTTTTTCAAATACACCTTTAGTCCAACTATTAATAAATTTATCGTGTATTAAATTAAATTAGTCTTGAATAAGGGTATATTAGAGAATTAAATGTAAACTTTCTATTTCCAACCACATTAATTCACATTTTTTAATCCACGAGATTGGTTGATATGTGCCTATTTTTATAGGAAAGAGTTAGTAAGAGAGAGAATGATGGAATTGAATGATAGAGATTTATGTAGTACAGGTAGAGCCATTAAATACATGGATATAATTTGTTTGACCAAATTTAAATTTTAAAAAATAGAAAAAATTAATAAGCTCTCACGTTTCGAACATAAGATCTCGGGTTCGAATCACACATACTCTTCTCTTATTTCCTCTCTCATCCTCTCTCTGTCTTCCACTTGTATTAAAAAAAAAAAGAAGAAGAAGAAAAGAAAAAAAAAAGAAGGAAAGAAAAGGAAATTACAAGTTGTTGGGGGTAAATTTTACATATAGCTAGTTCCCAACCTTTATACTTTTATATCAATTGGGTCGTGATTTTTTTTTTTTTCAAATGAGTTATAAGTACCTGCGTTGCACACTTTATATAGAAAGTGAAATAAATATTCATGTATTTGATATTTAGTAATAATAATATTAATATAGTGAATTTTGTTAATAGTAATGATTAAAACGTTAAAAAAAAAAAAAAAAAGAAGAAGAATGATAATGGGTTGATGGAGACCAGCTTTTCTCATAATATGATGTAAGCATACCTACAGCCACACAACACAATTTAAAGAACATGGGTTGCGACTCAACAACAAACTTTATTTTTTCTCAATTCAAAAGCAATCGAACCCTATAAGCTGAGAAAGGAATAGAACTAGATGCCCTAACGGGCAATAGACTCCAGGTGTGCCGTATTCAAGTAGAAAGGCCCAGCTAAACACTGACTCGAAATAAAAAATAAAAAAATAATAAAAACTCGTATAAGGGAGTGTCAAATGTTGAAAAAGCGACGTATATAGTAGCAAAGCTACTGATTGCCTTCAGCCCGTCGAACTACCCCAAAAACATATATTATTGGCTGAAAACGGATATCGTATACAAAAGTTATGCCCATAATATCAAACACCGACCTAACCGACTAGCAACGCCTATCAAATTTGTCCATAAATGCTACTACCACTATGCGATCCACATCATAAAGCTATACTTATAAAACTCACGTTAAATATCTAACGATTTTAAATTCTACTGTTTTGATATGCATATACATTTCATATTAATTTAGAAGGCAGCATTTGTAACAAATAAAAAAGATTTGCGAGATATTATGACTTTTTCAAAGTTATAATCATTAGTGATATTAAAATCATTTATTCCTTCACCAAAAAAAAAATCATTTTAATAAAATATTAAATTCATTTGTATAAAGTTAAAGGAAAAAAATGCTTGGAAGTTTTTCTTTTTTCAACTAAAATGACAAGGCGAAAATTTCATGCTCCTAAATTGATTAAAGTTATTAATTAAATAATAATAATGAAATAAAAGTAATTAAATAGTAAATAGGGGTATTAATGAAAATTAGAGAAATAAGTGGGTAAAAAATTGGAAATTAAAAGTTTTCCACTCATTTCCTCTTTTTATATAGGGTAATAATCTCTCTCTCTCTCTCTATATATATATATATATATATATATAAATAAATCAGTCTGTAGTACCTTGGTACCGCAGTTTTCCCTTCAAAACCGTCAAAAATAGGGACTTTATAGTCTTTTCTTTTATGTTTGATAATGTGTACTGTTACATTGACCTATTTTAATTCGCAAGTTATTTATTTTTCTATTTTTTCAACTAATTAGGAATTATAATTTTTATCTATTTTTTATCTTCAAATATTTTGATTAAATATTTTGCTGGATATATCTTATGTTCTTCAATATTTCGCTAGATTAATCTATGTATTCAAAGTTTTTTGATTTTTTAATTAAAAGTTTTTTAATATATATGTCTTAGCTAGCAAGTATTCTGTAATTTGTATTAGGCTATTTACTTTTTAGCTGATACATTAATATTTAATTATTTTTATATGCTTTTAAATCGAGTTGTTATTACGTTACTTATATAATAAATATGATTTAATTAACGTTTCAAAGTTTATAAAATTTCCGTCACAATATAGTAACAAAGAAAAATAAAATGTTTAATTTCCTGAGGTATAAGAATAACAAGGGGTCGAATCGGGTCGGGTATGCTGCACCCATTAACATATCCATCAAAAAAAGAAATTTCCTATCCCCACTTAAATCAGGGATGGGTAGGTGAAAGACTGGTACATGTAACTCATATTATCCATTTATTAGCCAATTTAAATATATTTATATATTTTTATTTTTATTTTTTTAATGAATTGTATTTTAAACAGCTTTTTTTGATAAGTTTTATCATCTTTTTACTTTTCAAACCATTAGAATTGTTAGTAAATATTTTTATAAATTTTGTCAAAAAAAGGTTAACTGGGTCGGACTCGAGTAAAAATTATCATAACCTTCTCCGACACATTGTTAAGTCAAGTTTTTTTTTTTTTAATATCATCCCCGATCGAATTACCTATTTAGGCAAGTACTCCCGTTTTAACAAGATCGGGTACCTGTGAGTATCGAGTTTGTCTAGTTTTTTTACAATTCCTACTAAGGTCATTTAATAATATTATATTTCTCATCTATGCACATTGTTATGTGTTCTGTTTTAATTGAAATAGAAAGCTGTTAACACTCTGTTGAAATTATGCTATCACAATAATTTGATTAAGTATGTCTTCCCTTATATATTGTTAGTAATGACCATTTTATCTCTTTTTGAATCAGTTAATAATATTAATTTATGTTATTATCTATACCATTTTTTATTTTATGTGTTGATTTCACTTCAATTATTAGATTTGTTGATATTGATGCAATTCTTTTGGACTATCTACTGGTGACAACGTTCCAACTGCTGCATGAAGCATATAAGAAGAAATTGATGGCTCGACTTTCTGCTGGTGGTGGAGCTCTTTCCGTTTCAACTTCTTCATTCTTTTCCTTTTTTAGACTAATTTTCTCTAATTTCTTGCATTAAATTTGAACTTTAGCAGTGGACTAGAGCCTGTGAAATCCCGTCTAACATTGGAAATGAAATTAGTAATGAAAATGCTTTGAATCATCATGAGTTTTTACAAGAAATTTATAGCTCAAGTCCACTGAATAGGGTGTGACTACAAAATTGCATCAGCCAGTGAGGGATTTCTTCCCTACTTACAATAGTGAAATTGCATTTAGTGACGGAAAGGGTTTACGGCCAGCAACATTGAGGAAAAGAACAATTATTTTCTTTTAACTATATCTAATATGAAGCTCATTTATTTTATTCGAAGAGAATCTTCTAATGTATTTAATTGGATTTCAGAAGCTAAGAAGAATGTGGAGATTGTGTATATGACTAACGGCATTGATGTCACTGACTTAAGAGTTAAGAAAATAGTGGGGGAATAAATTAACAAAAAATATATAGCTGTCTATGGGCGTGAATTTGGCAAATTATCTTCTTATACTCATTTTTCTTATACTATCTATTTGGTTTCTTCAATTTTGATATTGATTTTTAAGTAAAATTTATTAGGTAACATGACCTTATAAAATTTAACCATTCAAAAAAATTATAAAATTTCATATTATTTATTTTTTAAAATAATTTAATACATAATCTTCCCGTGCAACGCACAGATGAGAATCTAGTTATATTTACACCAATATATTTGTTTGCCATACCACATTGTAATTGTATTAAAGATTATTAATGTCTAACTTTTATTGTAATCAAATCTTCAACTTTTTTTCCTCTTTTTTCGCTCTAACTTTCCGTCCATAATGCATTATGCTCATAATGATAATTTTTGTCAAAAGAATTTCTGTACATTATTGACCAAAAACTTGTAGAACCTTGTTGAATTTAAATAAGCAAAATTTTACAAATAAAAAATTTATAATTTGTTCTTAATTTTAAAACTCGGTAACATAACATTTAAATATGAATTATTGTCTATCGACCAAGTGGGTTAATTATCGAAAAACTAGTGTTAAAAATGTGAAGAAAAAGTAGAGGGGTTAAATATAGTAAAACACAAAAATTAAGCCCGTCAAATGCATAAAAATGTGGTCTGTAGTACGAATATAATTAGCATTTTATATATTATGAATACCATGGGTCTCCGTTGTTTCATAAACTCACAAAATAGATCCATATTAATAGTTACCGTAAAAAAATTTCGTTACGTCCGCCTAAAACCCACCTCGAACACCCACACCACCCATGAAACTCAACCTCACGACAAGAAATGACAACATTCCGACAACAAAAAGAATGGTGAGAATCCTCATTTCTTCTACACTCCCTCCTTTTGCTGTTGAAATTTCGAAGATGACAGCACTTTGATAGCAAAAAAGAAGTCGTTTTTTGTTCTCCCCTTTTTTGTTGAATAATGCTATTTATTATTAGTGGTGATCATCACCACTTCACCATTTTATGTGGTAGTGTGTTATCATTAAATAATAAGTGTAATTAAATGTAGAGATACGTCATGGTTTGAATTAAACTTATCATTTAATACTACTTATGATTACTACCGGTGATAAATAGCTACTTCTTTTTCTGTAGGTGTCATACTGCTGTTATTTCCAACTATATGGTTGGATGTGATTTTGGGGGGTGGATTCGTTTTTCATTTATTATTATTTTTAATTTTCTAGAATTTTTTTGTTTTTTATTTATAGAGGCAGTAGAATTTACTGGAATTTTTGGACGAAAATTGTTAACAAAGTCTCATGACGTGAATTCATGAAATGTTAGGATCCACAATGTTGAAAAAATAGGGACCGACCTAATACAAAATGTTAAGGTTGAGGATTATATGTAATATTCATCCTTCTTGTCATTTGGAAAACTTTAGCAATCTATTCTTTTCCTAAAAAGTGCGAACAGGTCTTGATTGATTGATTTATTTTCCTTTTCTTTACAACAAAGAGTCTTTAGCAATTGGATAGAAGAACCAGAATAATGTATATCTATCAAGTCAATGTCAATCAAAATTATGACACTTTTACCAGTTAAGTTAATTGTGTCACTACAATTACTTTAATTATTATTGGTATACAATTTTTCTAATGAGCACAGGTAATACATACTATAATAATGGTCATGGTAATGTAATTTTATTTTATTTGCACTTGCTCTATCTAATTTCATAATAATTTAGAGCTTGTTCTTTGTAATTAAATGAATGCAAAGGTCAGGGAATTCTTGTTCTAATTTTAAAGGTTGCAATGAAAGTATAAATGAATTCAAAGTTAGGTATCTTTACTGCAATTTACCCGTAAGAAAACTAGGATATTAGTAAAAGAAAATGGACAATAGTTTAAAAAGGATGAAAAAGGAATAGTGAAAACTATTTCTGCGGGACGGAGTAAGTAGATTTTTTTGTTGGAAGAATATATTTACTTTTTTAAATGTGTGGTGAAAAATTGTAATTAGATTATAGGTAAATGTGAAAATTACTCCCCATGTCTCAATTGTACATGTTTACTAAATTTTTTACAAAGATAATAAAAGTTATTAGAAAAACAAATTTTATGATTATTTTTTCAATATACGAATGTGTTCGGTTATCAAAGATTTTCTACGGAAAATGGGAATTTCCACCCAAGTTCTTACTTTTTTTAATATTTGATTGACATTTTTTTCCAGGAAAAATATTTTTCACTTTTTGGCTACGTGACAAAATTTCCCTTGTTTTCAAAAAAAAAAAAAAAAAAAAAATTAATATGAGGGGTTTAGGTTTTTGTTTTTCTAGATAATTCATACTTTTTCTCGAGAATTTTATTTTCAACCAAACACTTTGCAATTTATTTTCTATGGAATTCAACTACGGTAATTCAATTGATTTCCATGCTTGTAATTAGACTTACCCTAGTGAAAATAATATTAGCAAGCATATTAAATAATATTATTTTGGTAAAAATACAGATGATGACCCCACAAATTAGGAACAAATTCATATATTTGGAACAACCAAAACAAGACTACATAATTGTTATATAGTCAGTAGTAATTGTAGAGGATGCGTAGTTAGTATTATTATATTTATCGACCAACTTTTGAAAAGGGACAAAATTAGAGAGAACAAACCCTTAAAAACGGACATTGACGGCATGGCCGTTAGTTGTCAAGCTCCCATTGTTCTATCATTATTTATTGAGTTGTTAATTTTATTTAATAGCGGAAGCTCTTGTATTGCCTTAAAATTATATTATTAATAAGGGTGTGAGACGTGCCAATCTAATAAGTCATTTAATTTCAAAGAGTCATTGTAATATTTCTATATAGTTTTATGTTACCTCAAGTTAGATTAATAATGAAGTAACCTTAGTGTGATTTACCAAATTCTTTTTGCTTTCATGTGAGATTCGTTATCTTATCAATTGTTTTTCATGCCTAAATTAAAATAGGAGGTCAAACTACATTATACTTTATTGCTCAACCTACCAAAACAAAGGATTTGAAAGCCTTTACATGGAAAATTAGGATTTCAATCCATACAAAAGTCTTGATTTTATCCGTACATTAGATGCTAAGTTTTTTCCTTACATATGTATGTGCTATGCTCATATTTATCCTCCCAGCTATTGTCATCTTGTTAGACCACCACTACATTAAGTAAAAAAAAACATTTGTTTGTCCATGATAAACTTATCATAATACAAGTGGGCATCTGTGTGAGCACAAAAGATGTTAAGCTCGTAAGTGGTTTCCAAATACATTAAGAACCATGGTTCATCCTTGTTGCAGCCCCACAAGTCGGTTTTCACCACATGCAATATTCTACTTTGATTCGGTGACATCCTTCACTCCTTGGCTTGTCGTTCATAAACTTTCAGTTGATCATCTATAAAATAGTAAGACACGGAGTAAGAGATCGTACCCAATGAATAACATAAGACTTTGATTTGCCTCTTTGTTGCAAGAAATCGTTTTTAGTCATGTGTTCAGGAAACATAAACTGCACAAACCTTTGAATGCATAAGAGGGCTCAATCACTAGATTATTTACCATCCGTAGCGCAATGATACCGTCCACTGCCAATTTGCTCATAGCAATACAATATAAAGTGGATCTACATTCAATTTCGGTTGACCTTTACTGGAATTTCAAGCAAAGAGCATTATAAATACAAAACAAATACCATATTAATCATCCATATCTTGGAATCATTAGATAGCTCATAGTATAGCAAGAAAACAAAGCAAAGCTAATACAAGACGGGTAGAGTAATACTAGTGATTTAAATACAATAAAACATTTTGTTTCTTGTCAGAGTAATGCCTCAAAATACATGCTATTCTTTAAAATTCATGCATTTTAAAGGACATCAAAATATTGGTTACTCACCTCTTGTCTTGTTTTCTTCAAAGTTTCTTGGATAATTCTACATGGAAAGGTATCTTTAAAATCTTGATATTTCTTAAGCAAGGTAGTCTTTCGAGTGGGGATTATATAAATATATATATTGAGAGAGCTCTTTGCCAAGTGTAAATGAGTGTTTTTAAGAGTTTTGCATAGTGTTCTATGGCTCTCCCTATTTATAGACGAATTTCTTGGTTATTTTAAAGAAAAATCTTGGACTTTACCTATAAAAAGTGGCCAATTATCTCTAGATAATTTTGTGTTTAACCAATAGGAGGAGGTCCAATTAGAAGTTTAAGAATTTCCTTGCCAACAAGGTTGCCAAGTGTTCTCTAGTTTTGTTCACGTGATTATTTTTCCAGGTGGCCAAGTGTCTTCTTGCAGATCATTCATTTATTGCTTAATGAGTCCCCCTACTTGATGTGCTTCTACAATTGGGTCATTATGCTTTCCGTTTATGCTAGTTAAGCACCACATTTTTGTTTTAGGCATTCTTTTGGATTAATTCTACTAGCCGATTAAACTTAAGCATTATTTTGAGTGATTTTTCTAACCGATTGAAGTAATTGATTCAATTAATTACCCTATCCTTGTCAAAACATACTAGGGTATCCTTGGAATTTTTGTGAAATGTTAAAATCGACTAACCAATTGCAAAATTTACTAACCGATTGCTATAGTTAATGTAACTTGAGAAATTATTCAATTATCATATAAAAACACAACTATGGTGTTCTTGAAATTTTATGGAGTGTTACATTAGTTGCCCCACAAGGACATCAAACACAATCTACTCATCATGTCAATTTCATTCGGTGTCACTGTATTTTGATCCAATTGTCAACTAAGTTACTGTAATTTAATTTAATTTAATTTATTTTTTTATATAAGAAAGATATAGAGGAGGGATAAAAATTAGGTAAAGGATTGGTGTTGTTAAAAAAAATACTTATTAAAAAAATTATGAGTACGACATAAAAGAAATTACTACATTAAAAAAATAAGGATAATTTAAACTAACGTCTCTAACCTTTTAAGTATTAATAGATCACGTTCTTAACTTTTATTTCTCCTTCTATGGGTCGTCAACCTTTTAAGAAATCCCCTTCCAAGTCCCTGGCAATAGAAGTCATCCATTTCCTTCGTTAAGTTGGGGGTATTTTTAGTAAAATACACGTGGGAAACTCCCCCTCCCAAAAAGGCTATTGGAAATGACAATAAAATGAGGGAGTCTCTCCCCCCAGATTTTTTAAAAAAATTATAATATTTATTTTTTGTATTTTACCAAAAATGCCATCAACTTAATGGAAAAAATAGATGGCTTTTGTTGCTAAGGATTTGAACAGGGATTTCTTAAAAAGTTGAGGATCTACAGAAGGAGAAATAAAAGTTGGGGACACTAGGTGTAAATCACCCAAAAAAAAAATATAAATAAATATCTCTTATATATGAAAAAGGAATATCTAAACTCTCAACCTTTAGGTTCATTTTTACTTTCACCCCAAACTTATTTCTTTCAGGACTTGAGTGTCCCGCATTGGGAAATATAAGCATAACTTATCCTCACGATTAAGTAATTAATAATTGTATTTTTATGAACGCGTGTTAACTACTTCAGTTGATACTAACAAGCCATCACATCAAAGAAAATTATCAGCATTTCTAACAAGTAAAAATAAGGCTAACTATAATTGGTTTCCAAACAAGGGCTTATCCATCTTACCATTGATCAACTGGTTGAACTGCAAGACCAACAATTAAGGATGAATTTTCTCATTCTCATTTTCATTTATTATTGAAATATTGGAAAATGAAACTGATAAATTCGCATAGAGGTGGCAATTCTAACTTGCTGCTTCACGCCCCATTCAGGGTGAGAGCAAGGGAACAAATTTAGATACTCTAGAAATACCTTATTATGGTATTCTAGGTGAATGAAAACCCAGTACAATGGATCTTGAGCCCTATTTTTAGGACACTTGAATAATGTGCGGGTTGATGATTGGTCTAGAGTACTATACTAAGGTACTCTTGGAATATCGGATATTTTTTCGAGAGCAAGGTATATATATATTTTTTGCCTTGCCCTGTTTTTATTATTAAAGTAATTTTTTAAAAAGTTAATTATATTCTTATTAAAGAAAGATCTAGATAATAATTTTTAAGGCTGCAAAAAGATAAATATGTTATAAAAGAGAGAAAAGAAGAGATAAAATAATTACCTCTTAGAAAATTATGTGTTTACAATGAGAATCAGGGACCCCTATTTATAGATACAAAGCTAGGGTTTCAGGGGTATAATGGTAACATGTCTAGGGTTTACGAGGGTATGATAGCCATTCACTAAATATTTAAGTATCTACAATACTCCCCCTTGAATGACTATCTATATATCTAACTGCCTCATTAAAAATCTTGGTTTGACAAAAATCCAGTGGGAAAAAAATACAAACTCAAAGAAAAAAGAGTACAGTATATAACAAATATTTGGAGTAATAAAATGTTGTCTCATTAAAACCTTGCCAAGAAAACCTAGTGGGACAAAACCTGGTCGAAAGAAAAAGAGTACAGCTACTCCCCCTGATGTCAATCACTGAAAATCTCCAAGTCAGCGCATTCCAATCTTATGGACCAATTTCTTGAATATAGAAGTTGGTAATGCCTTCGTGAATTAATCAGCTACATTATCACTTGAGCGGACTTGTTCAATGTCAATGTCCTCACTTTTCTGGAGTTCATGTGTGTAGAAAAACTTTGGAGATATGTGCTTCGTCTTGTCGCATTTGATGAAGCCTCCTTTAAATTGTGCAATACAAGCTACATTGTCTTCATACAGTATTGTTGGACCTTCCTTCGTTGAAATTATTCCACATGACGTTTGAATATGGTGTATCATGTTTCTGAGCCATACACATTCATGACTTGCTTCATGGATTGCAATAATTTCTTAGCGATTTGAAGATGTTGCTGCTAAGGTTTGTTTTACAGATCTCCGTGATACAGTTGTTCCTCCACAAGTAAAGACATATTTTGTTTGTGACTTAGCTTTATGTGGAGAAAACGTCCATCTGCATAGCCAACTAAAGAAGAGCCTGTGTTTTGTAAATAAAGTAATCCCAAGTCTATGGTACCTTTAAGGTAACCAAGAACATGTTTAACATCATTCCAATGTCTTTGAGTTGGTGTAGAACTATATCTAGTAAGGAGATTTAAAGAAAAAGCTATATCTGATCGAGTGCAATTTGCAAGATATGTCAATGCTCAAATTACACTAAGATATGGTACTTCAGGACCAAGAATCTTCTCTCAATCTTCAACTGGACGAAAGGGATCTTTTGTTTACATCAAGTGATCGGACAACCATTAGAGATGTCAATGGATGTGCCTTATCTATATACAACTGTTTTAAAACTTTTTCTATATATGTAGACTGATGAACAAATAATCCTTCTGTTCAATCTGCAAACCAAGACAAAATTTAGTTTTCCCCAAGTCTTTCATTTTAAATTCAGTTTTTAAATACTCAGTAGTTCTATCGAACTCTTTAAGAGTTCTTATAAGATGTAAATCATCTACATAAACTGCTACTATTACAAATCGAACATCAGTTTTCTTTATAAAAACACATGGACAAATATCATCATTTTGATATCTCTCTTTTAACAAATATTCACTCAGATGGTTATACTTTATCCGTCCAGATTGGTTTAATTCATAGAGTGATTTTTTGTAATTTAGTTGAGAACACATTTTAAGGAATGAATCACTTGCTTCTGGCACTTTGAATCCTTCAGGGATTTTCATATAAATTTCATTATCAAGTAAGCTGTAAAGATAAGTAGTTACTACATTGATAAGTATCATATCTAATTTTTGTGAGACAACTAAACTCATCAAATATCTGAATGTTATAACATTTAACATAGGAGAATATGTCTCCTCATAATCTACTCCAGGGCTCTGTGAAAAACCTTGTGCTACAAGTCGAGTCTTGTATCTCGTAATTTCATTGTTCTCATTTCTTTTTCTGACAAACACCCATTTGTATCCAACAGGAATTACATCTTTGCGTGTTTGGACTACATGTCCAAAAACTTTTCTTTTTTTCAAAGAATTCAACTCTGCCATATGGCTTCCTTCCATTTTGGCCAATCATTTCTTTGCTGACAGTCTTTAACAGACTGTGGTTCAGGATCCTCATTTTCATACATGATATCAAGAGCCACATTATAGGCGAAAATATTATCTATTTCAACATTGCTTTTTTCATATACTTTGTGTGATGATAAACAGTTTATTGAGATCTCTTCATCTTATGATTCTGTAGGAATCAAATCTTCTTTATTTGATTGATCAATTACTTCATGCTCCTCTTGAGTTTGTGGTTGATCGTTCTCTTATACTTTTCTTTTCCTAGGTACAGAATTTTTAGCTCCAAATGGTCAATCACGTTTCCGACATATTTTTGATTCATTTGCTATAGCAGATTATTCTATAAGAACATCAATTTTTGCTGGAGTATTTTGTACCGCTACATGTGATTTTGTCACTTTTTTTTTTGTATCTACAAACACATTAGGTAATTGATTTGCAACCTTTTGCAAATAAATTATTTTTTCAACTTTTGCTCACATTGATTGCGTCGGGAATCAAAGTGAAATAAGATAGATTCATTCCAAGAAATTTTATTTTTTTTTCAGGATGTAGTTTTGCCCCTCCTAGAGTAGGAAAAGTCATTTCATCAAAATGATAGTTTGTGAAACGTGCAGTAAATAGGACACCTGTTAATGGTTCACGGTACCTAATAATTATTGGTGAATCAAAACCAACATAAATCCCAAGTCTTCTTTGGGGACCCATTTTAGTGCGATGTAGGGATGGAATTGGAACTTGGACAGCACAACAAAAAATTCTTGGGTGAGAAATATCATGTTCTCGACCAAATGCCAATTGTAAAAGTGAGTATTTGTGATAAACAATTGATCTTAAATGAATTAATGATGCAGCATGTAATACTGTATGACCTCAAACATAAGTTGGTAATTTCTTTTTCATAAGTAATGGCCTAACAATCAGCTGCAGTCGTTTTATAAATGACTCTGCAAGGCCATTCTGAGTATGTACATGGGGAACCGAATGTTCGACAATAATATCAATAGAAGTGCAGTACTCATCAAATGCTTGGGATCTGAATTCAGCAGCACTCTCAAGACGAATTGTCTTAACAGAATAATCAGGAAATTGAGCTCGTAATTTATTATTTAAATGAGTAATCTGGCAAAAGCTATATTTCTAGTCGAAAGCAAACATACATGTGATTATCTTGTTGAAGCATCAAATAAAACCGTAAAGTATTTAAATGGTGTACATGGTGGGTGTATAGGCCCACATATATCCTTATAAATTCTTTTTGAAAACTTTAGAAGTTAAATATTAACTTTTGTAGGGGAATGTTTGACTACTAATTTCCCTTGTAAGCAAGTGGATAATCATTAGGTAAAAGGATCTTCTAGTTCTTTAAAGAATGTACATACGTACAAGTAATGAAACTTTTTGGGTCTTCGAACTTCTGGTTCTCTATATAATTTGATTCAACTGACTTTATAGTTGTGAAATACATTTCAGATGGAAGTGCTTGTAATTTTTCTTTTATCTACTTCTGGCCAGATAGAAAAGAAGTTATACAAAGATATTCAATATTATTTTCTTGCATTGTTTCAATATGATATCCATTGTAGTGGATATCTTTAAAACTAAGTAAATTTCTTCTGGATTTTCTTGAATAAAGTCCAACATCAATATATAATCCTGTATTATTAGGTAAGATTATATTGTCTCTTCCAGAGTCCTCAATAATATTTGATGCTCCAAAAATTGTATTAATATTATTAGTTGCCAATGTTAATTTAATAAAATACCTTTTCTCTCGAAAAATTATATGAGAAGTGGCACCATCAGCTAAGCAAATATCAATGAAAATCAAATTACAAATAGTTTATTCTAAATTCAAATAGCTCAGGGTAACTAAACATTAAAACGATAAAGCGAATAAGTTCATATCCAATGTAACAATATAAAACCAGATAAAAATAAGAATAAACTAATCAATATCAACGATTCATTATCGATTTGAGTTATTACTATTCTAAGAATAGTAATTAAAAATTCTTAATGAATATATTGGAAATATAATATCTAGTATAGTATTTTTCTTCAAAAACAATTAATATTCAGCAAGAATATTATAATATAAATTGTACTATTTCGAGAATAACAACTCATTAGATCTAATTTATTATTATATGTATAATAACAATCTAATAAATAAATAAACACATGCATGTAATGTAAATTGCGAAATAGAAAATATAATGCAATAAAAATAATAATAGACGAACTAAAAATTATGCTTCTTTAGGAACAAATAATGAGGTATTTTTCTAGAATTTCAAATATTATAGTTTTTTCAGGAAACCACAACACAAAAATAAATCTTATCTTGTTCTTTAGAAGCAAATTATATATGATATAAAGTTGTGATTTTCTTCGGTAACACAACAAAATATTTTGCCAATATAATATCTGAAATTAAAATTACAAACTATGTTTCTTCAAGAAATCATAATTATTAGCACATCTCGGGGATTTTGTAGGCAATCGCATTCTTCTAGAATATTTAATCAGATATAATTATAGTTCTTCAAGAATTATATGAACTCATACATAATAATTAATATGAGATTAATGAAGTATCATATTAACTATAATATAAATTTTCATTCTTTCTTTCAAAGACAAGAATAATATAATATGTTGGAACTTTTTATATTTTCCCTTCGGGAGAAATAATTAAGATTATCGTGCCTTTTCAGGAGCACTGAACAAAGATTTGTAACACAAACAGTTATATGAGAATAATAGCACAATTGCATGAATTTAAATAAACATAATATACAAAATATCTAATAGTTAGATCAATTAATTGTGCAGGAATAAACATAAATAACAGTTATTAATATAACAGATATGAGATGTATGGTTATTATGCATTTACATAAAACTATTAGTGCTTATCAATAGATAACGGTTGCCATATTTATATGTATTATGTAACTGGCATCCAAAATCAAATCAAGAAGAAGATCAATCAAAAGAATCCTTCATGATCTCCATACTATATAAGAAAAGAAAAGAGTAATATAATATGTGATTACCAGGTTTACATTTATTATATAATTGGTCGTCATATTACTTCAAAAGGAATCAATCAAGAGAAGATTTCCTGGTCCCTTTATATCATAAGTCAAAGTATGATTATGAACATAATATATAAAATTGGAAGCCAAAAATCTATTGAAATTGAACATTGGCTATCCTTATATATATATTTATACGTAATGACATGAATAATCAAATTAGTATTTTGATACCCAATCATATCCGCGAAAGCAAACACAAACGTCAACATATAAATTGAACTTCAAAAAATTTGTGTTTCAAAACTTATAAGTGAAAATCGATAAATTCAACAAAGTGTAAAAAGGACAAAAAAGTTGCCAACAAAATTATATGTATGTAATCCATTGGCTGCCAATTGTCATAGATAAAACATGAGGACATTATATGTAGATAATCCAAAGGCTGCTAACAAAATTATATGCACATAATCCATTGGTTGCCGACTGTTATTTGAGAAAGCAAGGAAAACGAAACTTATGGTAGAACTCAATTTTTGAAAGACGAAACTTACGGCAGAACATGATAGAAGCGAAAAAGAGAAAAAATAAAATCAGATTGTATTGATAACGTGTTATAAAATAGAGAAAAGAAGAGATAAATAATTACATATTAGAAAATTGTGTATTTACAATGAGAATCAGAGACCCCTATTTATAGATAAAAAGCTAAGGTGTCAAGGGTACAATGGTAACATGTCTAGGGTTTGTGGGGGTAGGATAGTCATTCACTAAATATTTAATTATTTACAACAAAATAATAATTTTTAGAAAATGAAATCAAACTGTTTGGAAGGATTTTTTTTCTTTTTTTATTTTTATTTTTTAACCTAGTCCAGTCTCCCACTCGGCTTGGATGGAGTGGGAATGGGATTTGCGCTGCATGGTAAAGGTACAAGGGAAGGTCCGTAAGTTCAATAATTGGAAAACATGAAACAAAAATATAATAAAGAGCGAGGAGTAAAAATGTCGTTCTTCAATCCTACCACGTACAACAACGTCGTTTTGGGGGGGGGGGATTTGAAGTCGAGTAAAGCCACTAAAGGTTGTTATTTTTATTTAAATAAAAATTGATCAAATTATTTCTTTCGTGTAATAATTCCTTGAAAGCTACTTATAAGAATTCATCACTTCTTTACAATTCTTTTTCTGTACTCCTCTCTCTCTCTCTCTCTCTCTCCTTATCATTAAATTATAGTGCTTTTTTGGTCCCCTTGTAAGTGAGTTCGACCTTCCTCTTTTATTTTCATATTAATTTTTTTTTTGCCTCATTTGTTTATTCTCAATGTACTAATTGTAAGAGCACGAAGGAAATTAATTAAAAATATTGTAATTGTTGGATATTCAATAAAAATTAAATAAAAAATGTAATTGATAAGATTTAGAGTATATGCGTTGGAAAGATTTTTTAAAATAAATATAGACTATTTTGTATTATATTTTAGAGTATTGTGAAATAGAGTATATATGAGTTTGAGATGCAGTCTTATATTTAGATGACATTTGTCTGTACTCTAGCCCTCTGGACGGGGGTAATAAAGACACATACTTTGACCACTAATATGGGTGAGGCATCGTGATATAAGGTTAGAGGTGATTCTTCTCAATTGATCATACCCAGGTCGACTCAGAGTCAATAACTTAACTAACTTGAAGAAATAGAAATGTATCTCAAGCATCTTAAAGGGGAGTTTGACTGCAAAATAGGCAGGGACTCCTTCTAGCAACAAAATATGGAGGGAAAGCCCCCTTTTTGATAGACGAAAATCTACTATTTCCATTTTCCGTCATATAGGGTGGGGTTGCAGGTGGGGTGAGAAGAAAACTTTCTTCTTTTTTATAAATCTTTTTTTGTTCTTCTTCTTATTATTATCATTTTGTTTTTATTCAAATGGATAACAGGATGAGGATATAAAGATCATTTTAATATAATTAAGAGCTATGGGGACCTTATGTGTGAGTGGTTGAAAGATTGGGGACTCACGACAATGAAAAAAGAATGGAAAACTTATTTGCTATAAAGTGCAAAGATTGTGGATCATATGTGAAATTTACCCTTAATTTGATGGTCTAAAAGAGTTATAACAGTCAAACCATATATAAACTTTTGCTTTAGATAAAGGCACTAATAATGATTAACATGTTTAGGGTAAGCATAATTTAATCTATTAGTTCTTAATCTTTTAACTTTTACACAATTTTATCTCCATTCTATTTTTAGGTATACAAAACCCTCAACCTTTCATTTATTATCACATTATATCTCCATTAACTTTTTCCATCAATTTCTAAAGTTAATTCCATATAAAATGACACGCCTCTATTTTTACTGTGGCAGTAATTGAAATATTTGAGGCCGTGGTTACAAAAGGAGAGTAGTCTAAATGAGACAAAACATCATGCATATGGAGGACCCCTCTTGGCTAACTTTTGCCTCTAATGGTTGATCGATCATTGCAAACCACACCCATATTTTTGTTTCTCACGTTTCTCTGATTCTCTCACATTATTTTTTTTCCTACTTGGTCTGTCAATTGAGTGAATGTTCGTGACACCTTTTGTTAACTTACATGGTTTAATGTTTATCTATGTGCACAAGTAATAAGCTAAATAAAAGAACAAGACCTGGCACCGTATCGCAATTTCTAAATTGAATTTCAGAAACGGACAATTGCATGAAGGTCTACAAAGCTTACATCCATATGCATTTTCATCACTAACCTTTAAATTTGGACCAACAAACTCTAAGTTTTTGAAAAATTGATATCATTCATAAACAGGCGATTTTCATCATTCAAATGGAGCAAACTATTCCTTTCAAAAAAAAATAAAAAAATGGAGCAAACTATTTAAATAAATACATTAATTAATTAAATTTTTATTTCACATCCTTCAAAAAAGAAAAAAATTCATGTAATCCTTCATTTGACATCTGAGAGTATTTAGAGTTGTATAATTCTCATTATTCTTCTCAATTATAATTTTACTTACTACTAATTTGACATTTAATTTGATAATTGTTCAATTACAATCACATATTTTAAATTTTTTCACATTTTCAATATATATACACGACGCTCTTCCGATCTTACTCATCTCCCCCTTATAATTTCCCCAATTTTAGATAAATAATAATGAGAATCAAACAAGCCCAGAGACATACATCCTGTCACTTCTGCCGTCTCCAGACAAGGTTTCTGTTCCCTTTACGGAAAAAGGGACAATGCCGCAATCAACAGTGTTGTAATATTCCATTCCATCCCCAAAGTTACTCAAGAAACACTTAGGAATGGCGTACAAATCCCATCCCAATCAAATCCCAGAAGATGCCAAAGAAGAACGCATGGGCAAACTGGAAAATTTGTTCAGATGCGTGATTTTCTAAAATTCTGGGAGTTACCATGCCAAATTTTATTCATCCGCACCAAGTCTGACATATTGAACTGGATGAGGCAACGCACGTGAAATCCATAACATTTTGGCTTGGTGTAACTTGCAATTGGAAGCATGGCATGGGCCTCCTTCCCCACCCAATCAGCCGCCGCATTTCACTCCTCGCAACTGCCATTTTCTTTTCTTGATTATTACGGGCTGTAAACTCAATTTCTCGTTAAAATAGAATAATAACTCGTAAGCAATGGGATTTTCAGTCTTCAATTAAGATTATTTTTAATCTTTAGGAAGAGTATTCATTGGAGGGAAGAGCTCCAACAAGAGGGGTTTTGCCCCAGAAGCTGTTGGAATTATATAATATATTTAAACGTATGGCCCGACATTTATCCCATTTTCATTAATTGGCATGTTCCCCTTTCTATTTTTGTTTTTACCCTGCAGCAGCGGATCATAAAACAAATCCCATGGCTTTATGCCAGTTTTGGGGGTGATTACAGTTTCAGATCGTCACAATTTACTGTTTATGGAAATACGTGTACCCATGTGAGAATTTCTTTCTGTTACTCTTTCTATTATTGCACAGAGATTATAATAATTGATTTGACGGTATGTGGAATATAATACTTCTTTTAGGACTCTCTAATTTTTTTTATACTTGGGATTCGAGAAATGGGAAGGTGGGGTTCCTGAGAAGTGAGTGAGAGCTGGGATGTTGTCCCTATTTTTGGCTTCGAAGGCGGTGACGGACCTTTGAAAGGGGGAATGGAGGTTGGAGCAGAACTATATTCCATGGTTGATTTGGGTTTTCAGTCGGCTCACTTGAGATTTCCAATTTTTAGCTTATAAAGTTGTTTCGAGTTCACTATTCCAAGATTTCATCTCAAAGTCTGTCCTCTGTTTCAAGCTAAAGAGAAGAGGTCAGTGAATCGGTTTCTTAGAACTTTACTCCAGGTAACAGGTCTTATTTGTAGATTCATAATTCTTCTTGAGCTGTCTTTTCTCTTTGGGGCCTGCAAGAGTCAAATTCCGATTTTGTTAGTACTTAACTGTATTGGCAAGTACAGTCAAAGTAAGCTTAATGTTAATGTATTGGCAACTCTTCAAAAGTTGTTAACGTAAGCTGCTTAGGTTAATGAATTCTGATGAAAGGGATTGCTGACGTAAAATCTGTTCTGTCAACTGTGGACTTGCCATTTTGAACCGTGGTTTTAAACTTGAAAGTTTATATTCAAACTTGAGAAGAAGCCCCTAGTTCGCATGCATGTAGTAGTTACTTTCATATATGCACAATAATATCATAATTAATTTCATTCAGGCTTTATAGTTATTCCATTTAAATGGACAGCTTGTGTTGTGTTTATGAGATTCGTGGGTTGATAGATGCTCTTTTTGAGGAAGAAGTGATGTAATCATATAATCATAGACTGCATGATATGTTCCTTCCTTCATGTGTTCGTCTCTATTCTTGACATAAAGGTGTGCAACCATAACCGCTTTTTTACTAGACTAATACTGTTGTTTCTACATTATTATGCTTTCAGCAAATGTCTGTATCTCTAGATTATGCATTTATCTTTCCCCTTACTTTTTTTGCTGGCTTTTCAGGTTTGAGAAAAATGTCATCTTCACGGCCTAGCCAATCCTCAAGCAATTCAGGAAGATCAAAACACAGTGCTCGGATCATTGCACAGACTTCTGTGGATGCAAAGCTTCATGCAGACTTTGAGGAAACAGGAAGCTCATTTAACTACTCAAGCTCAGTGCGGGTAACAACTTTACCTGGTGGAGAACAAAGACCAAAGTCCAAAAAAGTAACTACAGCTTACCTCCATCAAATACAGAAAGGAAAGTTTATACAACCGTTTGGTTGTTTGTTGGCCCTCGATGAGAAAACATTCAGAGTCATAGCCTTCAGTGAGAATGCTCCTGAAATGCTGACGATGGTCAGTCATGCAGTTCCAAGTGTGGGAGATCATCCGGTTCTTGGAATTGGTACTGACATCAGAACTATTTTCACTGCTCCAAGTGCTGCAGCATTGCAAAAGGCCTTTGGATTCCGTGAGGTTTCATTGTTGAACCCCATTTTGGTTCACTGCAAAACCTCTGGGAAGCCGTTTTATGCTATCATCCACAGGGTAACAGGTAGCTTAATAACTGATTTTGAGCCTGTGAAGCCTTATGAGGTCCCTATGACAGCCGCTGGGGCATTACAATCTTATAAGCTTGCCGCTAAGGCCATTACTCGCTTGCAATCCTTGCCCAGTGGAAGCATGGAAAGGCTCTGGAACACAATGGTTCAAGAGGTGTTTGAACTCACTGGTTATGATAGGGTAATGATATATAAATTTCACGATGATGATCATGGAGAGGTGGTGTCTGAGATAACAAAGCCTGGTCTTGAGCCTTATCAAGGACTGCATTATCCAGCAACAGATATTCCACAGGCGGCTCGCTTTTTGTTCATGAAGAATAAGGTTCGAATGATTTGTGACTGCAGAGCAAAACATGTGAAAGTGATTCAAGATGAGAAGCTTCCATTTGATCTGACATTGTGTGGCTCCACACTTAGAGCTCCACATAGTTGCCATTCACAGTATATGGAAAACATGAATTCAATTGCATCTTTAGTAATGGCGATCGTGGTCAATGATGGGGATGAAGAGGCATCTGATTCTGCACAGACAGACAAAAGAAGAAGGCTTTATGGTTTAGTAGTTTGCCATAACACAACTCCAAGGTTTGTTCCCTTCCCTCTCCGGTATGCATGTGAGTTCCTTGCACAAGTATTTGCCATCCATGTTAACAAGGAGTTGGAATTGGAAAGTCAGATTCTTGAGAAGAATATTCTGAGAACTCAGACACTGTTGTGTGACATGTTGATGCGAGATGCGCCTTTAGGGATTGTGTCTCAGAGTCCCAACATAATGGATCTTGTGAAATGTGATGGAGCTGCTTTGTTGTACAAAAACAGGATACACAGGGTGGGACTAGCGCCAACTGACTTCCAGCTTCGCGACATAGTGTCGTGGCTCATTGAATATCACATGGATTCAACAGGTCTCAGTACCGATAGCTTATATGATGCAGGCTTCCCTGGTGCTCTGGCTCTTGGTGATGCCATCTGTGGGATGGCAGCTGTGAGAATAACTGACAAGGACTGGCTTTTCTGGTTCAGATCACACACTGCTGCAGAAATTCGATGGGGTGGTGCAAAGCATGAACCTGGGGAGAAAGATGATGGTAAAATGATGCATCCTAGGTCATCATTCAAAGCATTCCTGGAAGTTGTGAAGACGCGGAGTTTGCCCTGGAAAGATTATGAGATGGATGCAATTCACTCTTTGCAGCTTATACTTAGAAATGCATTTAAGGATGTGGAGTCTCGGGATTCACATGCCAAGACTATCCATACAAAACTGAATGACCTCAGAATTGAGGGAATGGAGGAACTAGAAGCGGTGACCAATGAAATGGTCCGCCTAATTGAAACTGCCACAGTGCCAATTTTGGCTGTTGATGTAGATGGGAAAGTCAACGGCTGGAACACGAAGATTGCCAAGTTAACGGGTCTATCTGTTGATGAAGCAATCGGTAGACATTTGCTAACGCTGGTGGAAGATTCATCAGCTGATGCAGTGAATAAGATGTTGGAATCAGCTCTGTGTGGTATCTCTCTCTCTCTCTATCTCTCTCTCTGTGACACCTGCCAAAGTGAAGATATGCATATGTATTATTTCTTTTTTTTCCTCCTTTTCTACTTGCTTTTTTCAGCTGTTTTAGCCATTTTAAGCTTGAACATTTTAAACGTTTGACACCACCTTTCTTTCCAATAATCAGGGAAAGAAGAACAAAATGTCGAGTTTGAGATCAAAACACATGGGTCAAGGAGTGATTCTGGTCCAATAAGCTTAGTTGTGAATGCTTGTGCAAGCAGGGATGTTAAGGAGAATGTTGTGGGGTTATGTTTTATTGCACAGGATATAACTGTCCAGAAGAGCATCATGGACAAGTTCACCCGAATTCAAGGTGATTACAGAGCAATTATACAAAATCCTAACCCATTGATCCCTCCAATATTTGGCACTGATGAATTTGGCTGGTGTTCGGAGTGGAATTCTGCAATGACAAAGTTGTCAGGCTGGAGTAGAGAGGATGTTATTAATAAAATGCTACTGGGAGAGGTTTTTGGGACGCATACAGCTTGCTGCCATCTTAAGAATCAAGAAACGTTTGTAAATCTTGGTATTGCTCTGAACAAGGCAGTAACAGGTGAAGAATCTGAAAAAGTTCCATTTGGTTTCTTGGCAAGAAGCGGGAAGTATGTGGAGTGCCTGCTATGTGTGAGTAAAAAGCTGGATGCAGAGGGTGCAGTAACTGGTGTCTTTTGCTTCCTGCAACTTGCAAGTCAAGAACTACAACAGGTACTTCATGTTCAACGCTTGTCCGAACAAGTTGCCATTAAGAGATCGAAAGTCTTAGCTTACATAAGACAGCAAGTTAAGAATCCTCTTTCTGGGATCATATTTTCTCGGAAGATGATGGAAGCCACTGACCTGGATGAAGAGCAGAAGAAACTCCTGAGTACCAGTTTTCATTGTCAGCATCAGCTTAACAAAATTCTTGATGACACAGATCTTGATGGCATCATTGATGGGTAAAGTTTATGTCAAGCCTTTACTTCAGTTCTGTGCTTTTCAAGGCATTAAGCCGATTTGTTTCTCATGCTTTATCTGCTCTATCCATTTGTCTGCAATCTGATTTATTGGAGAAAATCCTGCATATTTAGGCATGCATATATAATACCTGGAAGCAATCAAGAGTGTGTTCCTCTTCTAATGAACTTTTTGTGTAAAGTTTCCTGTAAAAGATACAGAAGATTGAGATTGAGGCACTCAAATAGTGTTGTCTTCAAAGAAGATACAGTGAACTTTGAATCTTGGTTTCTCTGATTAATTGGGAAAAAGACTTTCGATACTTCTGTTTGATCTTGTACTCATCTCATTTTCTGTTAAATCATTTGTCCTCAAAGTGTGCATGATAAAATTCAGGTCATTATGATGACTATAACTTTTTAAATCATGTATATTTTTAAAGTAGATTTTATAGTTGAAAGGGCATTGCATTTGCAGCATTCTTTTAACTGCCGTCAGTTTGTGATGATACTTGGCAAAGACAAAGAAATTTTTCGCTTGCTCTTCTCAGGTACATAGATCTGGAAATGGTGGAATTTAAGTTACATGATGTATTGATAGCTTCCATTAGCCAAATCATGATGAAGAGCAATGGAAAGGGTATCATGATAGCTGACAATTTGGACAAAAATCTCTCGGCCGAGACACTTTATGGAGATAGTCTGAGACTTCAACAAGTCCTGGCTGATTTCTTGTTATTATCAGTGAATTTTACACCAAGGGGAGGCCAGCTTGGACTTGCAGCCAACTTGACCAAAGATTCAATAGGTGAATCCGTTCAGCTTGCTCATTTAGTATTCAGGTACGAGCAGCATGTGAACTCACATGATTTTGTTGGATTTCCTGGATTGCTGTGGTATGGTGTAATGCTTAATTTTTCATTCAAATAAAAGTGAAATGTTCTAAGGTCAAATGAATGGGAAAGAAACTGGTACTTCCATAGGGGTATATGCAGCAATAGTTACGTAATTTTATGTTTCAATGGATAAAAAAATATCTCTATCCATTTCCAGAAAGTAGAGTAATATGTTATTTGCTTTTCGGCTGGATTTTGATTAAGGTTGTTTGGGTCTATATTGAATACAGGATAACACATGCCGGTAAGGGTGTACCGGAACAGTTGCTAAGCCAAATGTTTGGGAGTGCTGCAGATGCGTCTGAGGAAGGCATCAGCCTGCTTATCAGCAGAAAATTGGTGAAGCTTATGAATGGAGATGTCCAGTATTTGAGGGAGGCCGGAAGATCAACCTTTATCATATCCGTTGAACTTGCCGTTGCTAATAAATCTAGTGCATGAATGTCATCTTTAGGCACATGACAAAAGATTCTCTTTAAAAAACAGTTGCTTTATAAAGAGAGAATTGGTGTTTCGCTATGCCACGCCACGCTACGCTGTGTTTTTTACTCTTGTCTTCTCTTTTCTGCGACAAAGTGGTCGTAGTTTTTCCATTGTAAATAGGCACAAATCGATGCTGGAAACTTACTTTAACAATAAAGTGGAAATTTACTTTTTATCCTGTCGTTCTGAGCAGGATGAATTGAGCCTATGTTGCCTTTTCTTAGGTCTCGGTGTTAAGCTGTGACGCTGGTTAAGATAATCATGTATCGTAAATCTCTAGATCCTTGCGTAAATCTCTAGATACGCAAGGATCCTTGTGCTGATAGAGCCACCATCTGCTGACCGCGGAACAAGGAAAAGAAGAAAATGCTTTACTTTTGCCTTCCCTCCTGAGCCTCTGTAATGTCGAGTCAAAGAAAAAAAAAAATTCTGAACTAATATTTTTTCTTCAAATAGAAAATTTACAATTTGACAAGCATTAAAAAAAAAAAAAAAACCCTTAAAAAGTTACAAATTTACCATGCAATCTTGAATACGAACAACTTTCTATTATTGTATTTGTCAAATCGAACGTATTAATTATCAAACTACCAACCTGTATCTACAACAAATACACAACCGCATTACAGATAGCTGAAAGTAAAAGCATGAACATATTCTACATTTGCTGCCCGTAATACATAGATCAGTGTGGTTCACCAACTCTTTTACTGGAATTTAATTTTCTGCTTCTTATTCATAATAATATTGCAATGCTAGTATATTCCATCAGTTTGATTCTATGCCACAGGCGTAAACGAAAGTAGTACCAGCCGAAACTTGGCATAACTTATTTTGGTACACTTTTCACGGAAAGACTGGTAAAGAATCTTATTCATCGTATAGTTTTTAACCATGTATGTCACGCACTCGATGATTTAACAAATTCTCGTACACGTTATTACATCACGTCATATTCGAATTAACCCAAATAAAACAAGTCAAATATACATGCATCAATCAACAAATTGAACAAGTGGCAAGAGTCTCCTCCTACTTCTTTGGTGCAAGCCTAGACTTGATTTTCTCAACTTCCTTGGTACCAACTTGGAATGCCTTAGTCAAAACATTGTCCGGTACGGGTGGCGAGGCCGCAAACAACGTGGCCGCTATCGACTGAGTTCCGGGCAGCTGGCTATTGAATGCGGCAATTACGGCGGCCGGAGTGTTGCCGTTGTTCTTTTGGAAATGGACTAGGCCCTTGGGGAACACAAATATTTCACCCGTCTTGATAGTCTTGGAATAGAGCACATTGGCTGTGGTAATGAAACCCACATCCAATTCGCCTTCGAGCACGAAGACCATCTCAGTGGCACGCGGGTGGGTGTGCGGAGGGTTTAGGCCGCCGGGGGCGTAGTCGATCCGCGAAAGGGAGACACCTAAGGTGTTAAGTCCAGGAATTTTTTGAACATTGGCTCCTGTCACCAATGACCCCATTGAATTGTTTGTGGCTCCTGGCTTAGCTAGCCCAGCAAAGAAGAAATCATCAGCTGTCACATTTGACTCGCAAGGATATCCATTCACCTTCACACCTATATCACAGAAAAGTCAACCTCAATAACCCAACCCCAATGGAGCAAAAGAACAAACCAATAATCTAAAACCTTTATATCCAAATTGAGTATAGTTTCGATGGAAGTATAATCAATTTTGGCCGTTAAAAGGGTGAAATTTTAGTTACCAGAAGTGAGATCTGCGACGCAAATGTCTTGAAGCATGTCGGGATCTGCGAAAACGGTGCTTACGAGGAAGATGGCCATGGATGCTACCAGACGTCGAGCAAAAGAAGCCATGGTGCAAAAGAATGATTGGGTTTAGGTGAGCTGAAAAGGATGTAATAATAAGCAAATTAGAGGGAAAAAGAGAAAAGTGGGGTTTGGACAAGACAAAGTGGGGTGCAGTATTTTATAGGGGTATTTGGGTTGACGTGGAGGGAGTTTGCAAAAGCAAGAAACATGCCTTCTTTCTTACACCCAAAGTGAAGGGATGAGGATGAGTAAAGGGTTTTGGGGAAGGAACGGCTTGGGTGGGGTCGAGTGGGACCCAAAATTTTGACCATGTCTATTGTACTCCTTGGCACTGACGCGTATCAGTTGGGTGATCTTATCGTGTGGTTGTTCTTTTGCTTGACTGATAAATCAATGAGAATACTCTCACTTATGGAAAGGTTTATGCTTTGATTTTGAAGGGATTTTAAGGTTTAATTTGGAATTGTTGTTGAGGTTGAAGTGATGCTTCTTAGTGAATTATTCTTATTACAAGATCGTTTAAGGTATTTGGTAAATTTTGGATGGGGTGACATGATTAATATCCACTTATTTAAAAGTTATGTGATAAATTACAAGACATTATTTTGATACGTGTACATTTTTATTTTATATTGTGACTGTTTAGCATGGCCCTTATTTTATTAGAAAGCATGGCTCTTCGCTCTTGTTTTAGGACTTGTTTGGCATCGTTTTTTTCATTTATAAATTCATGTATTATTGATTTGACAATTATTCAACAATCACCACACATTTAAACTTTAATTAAATCTCCACCACTCATTTTCATTCTTTATATATTTCCTTTATAAATTGACTTTATAAATCTAACCAAACGGGCTCTTAGTTATAATAATAATAATCTATTTCTTATCTTATATATATTAAAGTAGGATAGTGGTAATATGCAAGTTTTCCCTGCCAAAACCACTATCCTACTTTTATATACTTCTTTTATTTTTTATTTTATTTTATTTTATTTTTATAATAATAATAATACTTATTGATTCTACTTACATAAAAAGTAATACTTATCCATTTGTTATATTTGGCTATAGTTTTATTTTATAATAATATATAAAATTTATATTTTTTATTCTATATATAATGTGCTATTTGTTATTTAATAATGTTTATTATACATATTCTATTAGTTTTAAGGCTATCTTCAATGATTTAATATTTCTTAAAATTCTAACAGTTGATAGACAAATTTCAAGGAGTAAGTTATTGATGCTTCTTCTTATTATTTCAATTAAGTGTCTACTCGAGAGATTGATGATATAATAATAAAGTACAATTAAATTAGTTTCAAAACTTTTATTTTAATTCAATATAATAAATCACACGTCATAAAAACTAAGGCTATAATTTAGTACATTCCTTAATTTATTATTTTTTTAAAACATATTTATTAGTAAAAATTTAATCTTACATATACTAAAGTAGAATAGTGGTCATATACAAGTTTTTCCGCCAAAATCACTATCCTACTTTTATTTGCGTCTTTTATTTTTTATTTTATTTTATAATAATAATACTTATTTATTCGGTTAAAAAAAAAGAATACTTTTCTATTTGTTATATTTCGCTATTATTTTATTTTATAATAATATATAAAAATTTATATATATTTTTATTCTATATATAATATGCTATTTGTTATCGATTAATGTTTGTTATACATATTCTATTAGTTTTTAGGTTATCTTCAAAGATTTGATATTTCTTCAAAATTCTAACAATTCATTTAATTGTATAAGATTTTTGGTGATATCATTTAATTTTTTTTGTATTTTTATTTTTATCTTTTTTTCTTGAGATTGTTATACTAATTTTTTAAATAATATTCACTTTTTCCTTTATTAACTCATATCTGATTCTCAATTCACAGTGATTTCTTTAGTCAAATATTTTAAATTAGGAATCTGTCACTTACAAAATCGAACACGAAATTAAGAGTTCTATTTCGAAAACTCAAGCATAGCACGTCCCTAAACTAATAAATTTCTAAAAATCTATAACATTAATTGTAAATTTCAATTTTTAATGATTTTTTAAGAAATTCTTACATAATTATTGTAGTGTAATAATCAATTGATTTTTTAAAAAATTATAGTACTCTAATTTGTCAATTCTATAATTAAATCAGAACTTTTTGATAATTTAAGTCTTACCGTATTTAGAGTTGGATAATTTATTTGAGAGATTGACTGAATATTGATACAATTGCACTGTAATAGTTGTTTAATAATTTTTATTAAGCATTTTATTTTTATTGAATCACCTCAATTAATTTTTATTTATATATATATATAATTAACTGATGATGTAATTCAAGTAAGTGCTACAACAGTTATGTCTCTCATATTCCAGACAGGATGTCTTAGATTGAAACACACACGTTTCTCTCCTCCCCTATACCTACTGTATAGAAAAAAGAAGAATTACTTGGTACAAAAAGTGTTACTTACAAATAAATTCAAATATAATAAAATGGTTATAAAAACTTATATTTCATAATATTAATATAACTTTGCTGGCTGTATTAATAATTTATATAAAATTTTTGTATAAAAATTCATTGACATTTATTATTAGAGTAATTATAGAGAGAAATATTTATTTGATATGAATAACTGATATTAATTCCTCTCCCGCCCCCTATACGCGTTGTGTGAAAAAAAAGAAATTAATTGGTGTAAAAAGTGTTACCGACAAATAAATAAATCTAAATATGATAGAATAGTTATAAAAACTTATATCTCATAATGCTAACATATGACTTAACTGGCTGAATTAATAATTTATTAAATTTTTGTAAAAAATTTTATTGACATTTGTTATTAGAGTAATTCAAATTAGATATATTTATCTGATATAAATAACTGATATTTGTTAGTTGGCAAACATGAATGAGTTGTTTATATGCAAGTCGTGAATTTAAACGCCCACAGTCATCAAATACATAATTGACAGCTAAACATGTCACTTTTTCATACCAAATAAATATGTCTTCCTAAAATGACTATTGTTATTATTACTTTTAAATCCCGTGCAACGCACGAGTGGGAATTCTAGTAGTAGTAATAATAATTGATATCATTTTTTCAAAATAAAAGGGTAATTTGTAGCATAGGTCCCAACTTTTGCATACCTTTGCACTTTCATCCCCAAATTTTAAATCTAGACCAATGAAGTCTCAAACCTTTGCATTTGTATTTTTATCCAAGTGCATATATTTAATTATTAAAAGTTATTATCCATTTGGCAACCATTTAAATGAAATAATATTACACTTAAATTTCAATTTCACGTGATGTGGGAATAAAAAAGAAAAAGACACATTTGCACAAAAAGTGATATATATATATATATATATATTATAATGATAAAATTTCAAATTGAGTTTTACATGATTGTTTTGTCATTATGAACACATTGTTTTTTTTTTGCGCTCTTAAGTGATGTGATTTCAAATTTAATTTTAATTATAACAGGGTTCTATTTAAATTGTTAAATGGACCCTAACATTTTAATAATTAAATATATGTATTTGGATAAAATTGTAAATAAATAAAAATGTTAGAGACTGATTAGTCTAGCTTTAAAAGTTGGGAACGAAAGTGCAAAGGAATGCAAAGATTCTGGCCATATTGTTATCATCAAATGTACTTTTTAGTAATTATTATATATATTGGTTGGGCATAAATGGTAAAATACACTAGTTTTTGCACAAAATTTTACCAAATGTTATTAATTAATTAATTCTTTTCACAATGAGTAATGCTGTGCTAAATACCAAATCACGTTACATTATATGATTAGTTCATTTTTTTATTTGATACATATGATTAGTTAAAATCACATATATATAGTAGTGATGTTATATAGCATTTAACATCATGTATCCTGCCATATATATAGTAGTGATGTTATATAGCATTATTTTTCCGCAAGTCATCCCTTTTTCAGCAAAATAATTCCAAACTAAGCCTAATATTTTAACATTACATGCAAAGCTTTTCAATAGGCATGTTCTAGCATTATACATTTGGCATCAAATACCTACACCACATGAAAGAAACCACGAGTGGTTTCTGGAAACTTTGACTGGTTTCTTTCATGTCATGAGTCGTATTAGTAATTGGCGCTAGATCAAAATTTATGACCCGAGGAAAACAAGGGCAGAAAGTAGATTTCCCTTACTATGTTACAAATAAGAAACCACGCTCATGAGAGGAAGGCATCAATCTCAACAATAAACATGACTTTTTTTTTCCGCAATACAAAAAAGACTAAATGTGCTACGTACTACATTCATCCTGATCAATTTTGCAAAGAGAGCACAAAGTGCAATTGAGCGCTTGTTATTAATCGTTACCCATGCTGAGAGTAATTTTCAACAAAATCCTAATTTTCATCTAAAGAGAAAATTAAAGGTTTTACACCCTTTTAAAATTGTTCTATCGTCCTTTCAAAAAAAAAAAAAAAATTGTTCTATCGTTGATACCCTATAAGGTCAAAGTTTTGCCTTGATTTTATACCCTTTTTTTTCTATATCATTTTTATTGAACTTTTTAACAGACTATTTAATTTTTGAAATCGGATTGCCTAATCTTTTTTCTCATTTAAACTCATTTATTATTTTTCCTAAAATTCAGATGGTAACAATTTCACCTACGCCTTGATTCTTATATGATTAATCATTTTTTTTTATCATTCACAGCTAATTTGTAGTGTTCTCAGTGTCATCTCCATTGTAAATCGGTGTTTTTGATTCTTTGGGGGTTGTTATTTCTGTTTTGGTCTTGGCATCTATCCGCAGTGGTAGGTGGAGTCGTTCCTGTAAGAGGGGTAATAGCCGCACTGGAAGCTAGAAGGTGAAATATATTGTTTGTTCGAATCAGTTGGTGCAAATTCGAACCCCTTTGCCTGTGCGTCAAAAGGTAAGTTTCATTTTTTTTTTCTTGCTGCGAATTTCCTCTCCCGCACAGGGGGCAAGAAGGCAAATAATGTTGATATTTTCTGTGTGGTATTTTGATCATTGGGTGGGGTTTCTGCATGTGGCATTTTTATCTCAATTTTAGTGATCCCACTTTTCGTCCTGATAATTGTCTGCCTTTTTGTGTTATTTTTATCTCAGTTTTGTGAGTGGAGGATAAATGGCCTATTGTTTGACAGTGGTGATTGTGGCATCTTCATCATCATATATGCTGAATACAAGTTCAGGAACAAGTTCCAATAGATGGTTAATCCCTTTGATACTTTGACTGCCTAGAGAAAAATGGCTATTTAGCTTTATAAGTATGTCAATGAAGATCAGCGATGAGTCTTTGTACGAGTCTGTGGTCATATGCCTTTTTTTTTTTGTCTTACAATTATGTATTTTAATCAGATAGTACTTTGGTCATGGTTGTGTCTACCCTTCTGTTTGGTTAACCCTTTTTAGTTCTTTTTATAGAATGGTGGCGATTTTCTATGGTACAATTGATGATGGTTTATGGTATTTTGGCTGCTATTGCTAGCGTTTGAATACTTGTTCTGCCATTTCAATGGATGGTGGTTCATGTTTTCTGTCAAAGATCTTCTTCTTTTTTTTCTTTTTTTTAATGATGATGACAATTTCAATGGATGATGGCTTTCTTTTATGATACAATAGATGCTGGTTTATAGTATTTTTGCTATTATTGCTGGTGTTTAAACATTTGTTCTGCCATTTCAATGGATGATGGTTTATGTTTTATGTAACAGTTCTTATTGTAAAAAACTTCGTGTCCGCATTGTGCCACTGTAGTAACCGGGAAAACTCTCGAGGTAACATGGTACCATTTTTCTAACACAAAACTAGTGTAAAAACTTGCTGTCCCTGCAAGGTAACCATCTTTAGACAAGTATTTTCACCTAGTGCCACAACCTGTCCACTTGTGTCACAACTTCATACGAAAATTCTTCATTGTTCTCGATATCTTTAGAAACAATATTACACAACTCTTCCTCCATATGTTGAGCTGTTGGAAGGTCTATAAGCGGCACCATATCTGTGTTGTTACTCCCAAGTAATAAATTTTGCGTCACACTGCCAGAAATCTGGAAATTCCCCAATCGGCTGTCTATTGAAGAAGCTGGTTTTCGTGTAAACTCCACATAGATACTTTTCGATTGCCCTTGCCTCATCTTTCAACTGCAAATCAAATTTCAGAGAGGACTCGTTTGATATCTTCATAAATGATCATGTATTATCAATCATGTACTTCATGTTTATTTGGTAATTAGCAAGGCTCTTCCCAACCTCCTTGAAAAAAAGGTCCTCAAGTTGTTTGTCTGATCAACAATTTCTGAACGCAGGCAGGTTTCTTACTATTCTGTATATGTTTGCTACAAGTTTCCAACTACGTATTATGATTTGGTGGATTTGAATTGTGGGGACTGGGGAGTGATCTCAGGAAATGATGTCAGTTATATGATACATTATCTGTTGCCATGATTGTATGATAGTACGTATTGTAACTAAAATTAAATTGAATTCATAGCTCATTTATAGGGATGTTGTTACTATAAATCTGAATGTATTATATAATTTTAGTTTATTTTCATTTACATTTTTATTTTTATTTTGTTAATTTTAATAGACTGAGGTATTCTTGCAATCCATGTGGTGTACTGTTGCAATATGTTTATATATACGGGTCATAAAAGCTTGCAGAGAAAATACACTTAATTGGGCACCATTATTAGCCCATTGGTAACATGGACAAGTAATCCAAGAAGGTTCATGGCAATGAGTGATCATAAGTAATATTGGGCTGAATTTTGTTGAATACTCTTGGAGAAATTCATGGAAATAGTAGCAAATGATTTCAATATTTACTTTTGGTGGTTACAATGTTTTTAATCTTTATTACTAATCGGTATACTTAGATCCACAACTTTTATACTACCTTTTAATTCTCAATCGTTGATTACTTATCACACATAATCTTCTCCCTAACAATGTTAACCTAAAATTTCATTGCAAAAGGGCCTTAAACATTTTAAATTGAGTAAAAAAATATAGAAAACAAAGGGACGTCCTATTTTAAATTAGATTAATATAATTTTTGAATCAAAATGTCATTAAGGAACTAATTGATTATTAATAAAAAATTTGAGGATAAAAATAGATTATGACTACTATAAACTAAGATCTAAGACTACTATAAGTTATGACTGTCTATTTATGATCGACTAGATTTTCAAAGCTGGACTCAAGAAAAATAGTGATACAAGCCTATGGTTAAGGTTTACAAGATAGTATTCATTTGTTCTATTTCCATAGCAATTTATCATATCGGATATTTGAGTCATAAGAGACTTTTTTTTTTTTTTAAATCTTTGTTCGTTAATCACAATGACCTTGAGTATAAGCTTTCAAGGCAATCGTCTAGGTCCCCCAACCATATCTCAATAAAAAAGCTCCCTTAAATTAAAATAAAAAAAATTGAAAAACAAAATCGAGGTACAAAATAATGTTAGATTAATTGATGGTTGAGGACAAAGTAGACTAAGTAGTTGAGTACAATAAGATCATTAATTTAAGTAATATGGCTATTATATTTTTTAATCCTTATTACTTTTCACAGTAAATATTTTGCTATATAATTTTTACCTCAAGACTTCAATTATGAGGTTTAGCTTAGAAACTTTCTCAGGGCCTTTGAAAACTCGGGGGCAGCCCAAGAGAAGAACAAAAATATCTTCATAGCATGTGACGTATTATTGAAAATGGAAATATATCTTGTTAAAGAATTTAATGCATTATATGAAATGTGAGATCGATTTGAAGTTTCCAATTTTCCCCCCCTTCATTAATCAAAAGTTATGAGTGTTTTTCTTCTGAAATTGATGGATTGTACGGAGGAAAGTTGCCATCGCTTTCGGACAGCAATATGAGGTCACCATGATTCAAATTCTAGGTTGCCAATTAACATCCACAAATTTGACATTTTTGTTTGGTTTCGTCTTCTTCGTCTCTGGGTCAATTTTACTTAGGAAAGATACCTGTCCTAGCAAGTTGGCTAGGTGAGAGCTATAAAATTGTTTGTCGGAGTAGATGACTTGATGAGATAGTAGACTTTCGCTCTTAGTCCTTACTGGGTTATTTTACTCAGTGACATTTTAAAATAAAAATATGTAATTGCCCCACATACTAATCTTTTTTGGTGAGCCTATATATGAATGTTGTGTTTATATTTTTGAACTCTTTAATACTTTTCACAGTAAATATTTTACCATATAATTTTTAGCTCAAGGCTCCAATTATAAATGTTTTAATTTAGAAAACATTTTTAGGGCCTCTGGAAACTCGGAGGTAGGCCTTCCTGTTGTTTCAGGTTAAATCCCAGCTTGGAGGGAGGACGGAATCATGTAAAAGATGATGAGAAAGAAAATGGAAAAAATGAATGGAGGTGGAAATTTTTTTTTTTTGAAATACAATTATAAATCAGCACCATAGCAGTATAAACGAGCATAGATATTTATCAGACTGAAACGCAACGCCAAAAAAATCAACAACACTAACCCAAATATAATGGGAAAACAAAAATATTTTCATAGCATGTAACATATTATTGAAAATGTATCTTGGTAAAGTTCAATGCATCATATCAAGTGTGAGACCGATTTGAAGTCTTTTATTTTTTACCTTTTTTTTATAATAATAAAAAGTTATGAGTGTTTTAATTTTGAAATTGTTAGATTGTACTAAGAAAAATTGCAATCGCTTTCGACCGCAATATGGGCTCCTTATGACTTCACATTGTGGTTGCCTAATATTTCACTTCCACAAAATTGACATTTTGTTTGGTCTGATCCTCTCTGGGTTAATTTTAAATATTATTATGCCAAAAATACCTGCCTGCCAGTTAATTTTAATTGACATTTTTGTCCGACTTGACGACATGATGTGACAATAGATCTCCGCTCATATTCTTTGCTGTTAATTGTCTTACGCGATGACATTTTGAAATAAATTGTTTGGCAACTATTACATATTATAATTTAGATTACAATATGTGATATGTCATTATTTTATTAGTTGTTTTTGTAAAAAGTAAATAATTGTAGTTTGACTTTTACTTTTTGACTTTTTGAAAAAAGTCAAATTAATGAAATGATGCCGTGTGACAAATTATAATCTAGATTATAATCCGTGGTAGTTGTCAAACACTTTTGCTGTACCGATCAGTAGTTGGCCGTACCGATCTTTTGCATCATTGCTCCTGATGAACTAGCTTATGATCCGCCATGTGATAGGAGTTTCGTATTTTTGTTTAATTTTTTCTTCTTCTATGTTTTTTTTTAAAAATAAAAGAAGAAAGTTAAACTGCTTCAGATCGATTCTCTATAAGCTTGTTTGATTCTCTTTATCAATTTTCTTTATAATTTCACTTACTATTGATTTGACAACCGCTCATTTATAACCACAAATTTCAAATTTTTATTAAATATATACCATTCATTTCACCCTATTATAATCTCTCATTATAAATCAATGTCAATAATGATAATCAAACAGCCAATTATATTTTGTGAGATGGTGAGTATTATTCACTACTTCTTCACTTATGTTGGCTTATTTTAATTTTTTACAAATAAAAAAATCAACCTAAGAGCAAGATTACTATTGGGGAAAACAGTCAAGGGGAAAAAAGACAAGTGGAAAAAACTAGGGGAAAAATCTATTTTCAAATAATGTGTAGGGAAAAAAAGTGGGAGGTATATGAATTAGACACGAGACGGTATTTTATTGTATTGGAAGGGAAATGGGAGTGGGAGAAAATAATTTTTTATTGGATTGTGGGGGAATGAGAGAGGGGGTAAAAACTTAAATGAGGGGTCCAAATCCCAAATAAGTTTTTCCCCGTCCATTGTACGTTGTAATACATTATTTGAGTTGTTGGGGGGAACTCCTAACACTAATCATGCTCTAACTATGCCAAAATTTTGAAATTTTAATAATGAATTAACACAACAACTACTTTCATTGGTAATCAAGACCAATTCTCTATTTTGGTTTGAACAAGTATCGCAGTAATTTGATACTCACGTTCTGGCTAGAGATCCTAAGTCCAAATCATACTATCCTTCCCCGATGTCCCCGTATCATCATTAATAAAAAAGACCAATTCTCCCTTCCCCCCAAAAAAAAAAAAAAGGACTAATTCTCTAATAATTTTTTTTTCCTTTTTCTTTTTCCACAACAAATTTCAGATATAATAATTGATCTGAAGGAGAAAAGTCATATCTGGTACCAAAAAGAGAATAAGAGAAAACATTGGAAGTGGAACCATACATAGGCTAAAAATGGTAATTTCCTCATGAAAACCATAGTCACGAACCAAAAAAAAAAAAAAAAAAGGAAATTATGTTGACTTTTACAAAAGAACGACACAATCAACAGGGTACTGGTCGAGTAATTTCTATCCATTCAGGGATGAGAAGTGACAGAATATGATAGTCATAAAGTTATAAAATATATCGATACACTTAATAATTAGTGACATAATTGAAATTCTCAACGAAAATTTCTATTGATTGTGAAATTTTCCCGATCTTTCCATTTATATTCCTAATACTTGTTTTAAAGATCGCGTTATACATATGAAGACTGAAAAAAGTTAAAGGTAGGTTCTTATTTTTTTTTTTATAATCAGGTGGAGATCACGTGGTTTCCATAGAAAAACTGATTCACATACACTTTATATTTCACAGTGTTGTTACCCTTCAAATTATTCTCCGACTACGGAACTCTATATTGGGACATATATTCTTTCTTATTAGTTCATGAATTAATATCTATTCTTTCAAGTTGTCATAAAACTGTTTGAGATAAATGTATTATTCCGCTACGATTCGTGTGATGATAAAATATATTGTTTTATTTAAGACGTTGATATTGACATCATGAATTGATAGAACTTTAATTGGCGTAGGGCTAAGGAAGCAAACACTTAGCTTACTTGATTGTATGAATAGAAGGAACTTGAATTACATGACAATTTCGTCTGTCTCAAATAATCAAAGATTAGATGAATCGGCCCTTATTCCAAAAACATATATTCACCAGCCCTTACTCTAAAAACACAAATTCACCCGAACATGTTACATGTTTGAGAATTTTCAAATTTTGCTAAAAGTTCGATTCAAAAAGGATAATTTCTAACAGTAAATGCATGTGTTATGTACGCTTTATTTCGTTATTAGGATCAGGTAATGTATTTGTAAATGTCTAGTAGTTCGAGCGTATAAAAGATGAATCAAGGCTTGTTGTAATGTCAGCATCATTGGGCACTCGTGTATGCATATGTAAACGTCTAGTAGTTCAAGAGTTTAGAATTGGTGCTAGTTGTAATTTCAATGTCATTGACCAATAATTCTAGGGCTGTCCTTTGGCCATATAATATGCTTGGACACTGCATATTTTCCTTTCAAGAATCTTTTAAGTACTTGTAAATACTCAAAAATATGACGAGTTTTGGGAAGAATAAAAACTTGTAGTTTTTTCTCGAACTCATTAAATTCATTATTATGTGGTTTGCAGTTGAATATCGCACTACAATCATTGTTAGAATCGTCAAAGTATCTAGATTTAAATAAAAAAATACATTTGATTTAAATTTTATCTTGAATGGGTGGTGTGTAATCTTTCTTGGGGTGATCAAATTCAGAACTGAGCTGAATAGAGCACGACGGCTTGCGTTAACTGCAAGCCAAAAGCCGCTTGTGAAAAATTTCTTTCGGTTGGGATTCGATTTTTTCCATACTAATTCGCAAGAGAAATTGCTGTCCCTAATTCTTTCTCGTGAGAATTTAACTATCCAACAACCTATCAAACCTTTTTGAGTTCTGACGTACTATTTGGCGCACTAATTGCTATAGACCCTCATATGATCACTTCACCTCTCCTTTGTTCATTATGCCAAGTCCCTTCATTCCTCATACTGAAGGGAAACAAAGGTTGGTGGATGGGACAAGAATCTTGACGCTTTATAAGGTAGATATAACTTAATTGAACTTAAAAATTTAAACTGTTACATAGTACTATATATTATCTGAATTATTTGGCGTGTATACTAGTCCAAAAATCTTAAAACAGGCAATAATCATCAATTTGGGAATTTGTTTTGAAATTGATATTCTAGAACAATTTACCATTTTGCAAATGTACATTAAAACCAGTATTCTACCTCGTTTTGAGTACAAGAGAAAAAAAAGGTGACATTTTGGGATGTGACGAAGAGACTCAATAATATCAATAGTGACTCTTTGAGGCCATTGGTACATTATAAAGGTGTGGTTGGTCATCCAAATGCATGATGGAACCTATAGCATATCCTTCCATGTGACTTTATCATTATATAAGATTTGAAGTCGATAGACATGATCATGTTTCATACTTTGAATTGATATGCTGCCTAATTTAGTTGTCATTTTCCTACCCTTTATATAGACTTGACAATGATTATTTGAATTAGGTTTGTGTGAGCAAGAAAAATTGCATCAATTGACTTGTTTTATTCTTTTAACTTGCTCTCATATAAGCACTTATAAATTGAACCCAAAAATAGATTAGATGGCTCAATGAGACATTGAAAGGATATAAATCAGTTCAAGTGTCAATTATGATCATACAATCTTGATCTTTACATGCATTAGATACTTGATTAAATGAATAAATTAGCATGATTCGATCTTTGATTAAATAAAAACAAAGACTGTAAAGCACACCGAATCATTGAGGGGACGGTTCGCTTTTTCTTGCTTAAACGCGCAAATTAAAATGCAAGACTTCTTGCTCAGACTTGACAGTTGATTAAACATGTCTAATAGATGTTTTTAATTTCTTGCTTTCAAGAATGCTAGTTGAAATTGTGAAATCTTTAAATGTGGTATAGTACAAGGACAAAATTCTGATACTCTTGGAGTATTATACCTTGTTGTATTAGCAAAATCAAAAGGCGAGCTTTTAAGCATAACAAATAAAATGGCAAAAAGTGGAAAGGAGAAACCATTTTTATTTTCTAATAAGGGGAATTGCATTATTGACCCAAATTTATCAACTTTCTAGCAAGTAAGTAATCAGATTATTTTGGTTCTACCCCTTAAGCTCTCAATGAAAGAGACATATAAAGCACAAAAAAAGCAACACATATAATCAAAGGTTTGTTGATATAGCGAAACTTAATTGACAATTACTAATCAACAAAACTTGATGAATGCACTAAAATTAAGATCTCACCAAGTCTAACCATAAACACACAATTGGACCAGATCCGTTAATACAATTATAGTAGTTTTATGACAATTTTCAAAGGTGTCTTAAGTGGTTGAAATTTTTTGAACACAATCATTATTCATTCAGCAAGCCGATTATCTTCATTGATTGATTGGTTTATTTATTTATAATAAGTGTGAATAAATCCATATAAGAAAAAGTATAAAAAATAAGTGTCAGAAATAAAAGTAGGGATAGTGCATGTTAGTAGCACTTTAAAAGCTTGTACTTTGTTCAAAGTGATAAACTTTAAAATTGGACCAGGTGAGAATTTTGAACATTGAATCAGCTTTTAACTAAAACGGGGCGTATTTTATATCCAGTTAAGTTATATATTGATGGGTCCACTCAATTTTCTTTACGAGGAATTTCAGTGCCAAATTCATATATGTTCAGGTTCATGTTTTGTGAGACTTGTTAAAAGCTGCTGTAGATTTACAGCTTTCTGATTGTTCAGGATGTCTCAAGTTCTTGTCAGGTTTGAAAAGAGAATTATAAGATGTTATGTGATAATCAGTCGATAATGACTACTTTCGACTTGATACTTGCTTTATGAAATCCTTGCCTTTGATCGCGCAAGATGTAGAGTTTCTGTCAGACGCGGTGGTATTGCGCTTGAAGAATTAATAACTTATCCGTTACCGATACATAGTATAATGCTTTTCTTCTTGATCAATCGAGTTGCGGAATCCTCCTTGAGATTTCAAGGATGTTGGAAACAACTGTAAGAATAATAGGGACAGCAGTGTGCTTTATTAGACGAGTGGAGAAGCACATTTAGGAAATCCATCTACTTTACATCAAAAATCTTGCTCATGTGATTTGAGAAAAGAAGTATTTTTTATGGGTCATCCTCTTTGGAAGCAAGGGAGAATGCATTTCATTTCTTGGACCCTCTTTGATTTGGAAACACAAAAATAGCACGTCCCCCGACGATGCTCTTACCATAAATGCTAGAAAAGTTGAACTAGACGTGAGTAAACATATTAATAATTAACAAAATTTCTTAGTTAATGGTCCTTATCCCATATCTAATGTAAGTGTTTGTATATCTAGTGGATGGTACAATGTATATATGTTCTGATCTCATTGTCACCTTGCAAAGTACTCTTCAATAAGTGACGACTGCTTTTAATTATTGAAATTTATAATATGTTTAGACTAAATACAATAATAAATGTCTAATAGAAGCCAGATAAAGAGACGACATCCACACGAGGATGGCCATTGGAGTTACTTTAATTAGCTAGGTTGAATATATAATATGACTTTAACAAGATGCCCTGTGAAAATAGACATGCCATGCAGCGTGGGACAGAATGAGTCCCATTCACTGGCCCAGTGTCACTAGCGAGAACCACCCCCTCCCAAATGGTAGATAAGGCAATGAATTGGAAAAAACACCTAGCCATAATGCTAATTTAATCATTACCGGCAAAAAAACAAAATCTAAGAATTTATGTCGAAGTTTTTTCATCCGTAGTCACATATATTTATGTAAATAATGACATGTTTTTTAGACAATGTTTATATTTACTTCTAGGATTTGCAGAGACGATAGAACTATATTTTTCCATTGTGATAAAGTATTAGTCGCTAATTCTACAAGAGTATTGAAGGATTCTAATAGATATTTTCCCTTCAATTATAAATTTCATAGGTTCATTTTGAATTATTAGTAAATATTAAAACTACTCTTATGTGTTTACGGTAATGGACAGACCTAGCTATCTAGCAAAATATAAGTTTTGGATTCTTGACTCTACATAAGAGCAGACAACATTGTGAAATGGACAATTAAGCCGGACACACATCCTTCGTCTGGTTTCTTTCATTAGTACTCTTCTTGTCTAGTCGCGAGTAGTGCTTCAGAAAGCGTAGACGAGCCACAAGCATGGAAAGTTGCACGTGTGGTTCTGGCTGGCTACCGACATACAAGAAGGAAAAGGAAGAGAATTCTCTACTTATTTGGCTCCAAGTCTAGCATATTTATCATAGATGTAACCTTTTTTTCATTTCAATTTATGGTTAAAGGCTTAAGGTAGAATTCCAAGCATGATGCTCTACGTAATGCTCCTTGCATTCTTCTAAAAAGCACAAAAAAGCGTGAAAATTCAAGATGTTACTAAATAGCCAAATTCATTGCACAAATGAAACCGTGTCTGGCGTAGCTTAAACTAGTATATTGCTTTCTTGTAGTATAACCCAGTCGTAAAATGAAACTAGAGGTGAAAGATTTATGTCAAAAGAAGGGAAAGCCTTGGATCGGAGGGAGGGTCAAAGAAGGAAGAATAGACAGACATTTAGCCTTTTTTGTGTGAGTAGAGGAGAAAACCTTCCTTATTTAAGTGTTTAGCACTTGCCGCTCCTGCAAAAATGTCAGCATAAATAATAGTTATGGTTTTCAATAAATATAAATTTGCGTAATTTATTCCATGGAGCTCTCACTTTAAGCTAAACTAAGTTCTAAGAACTAAGATTGAGAACCGATTGACATTTTTGTCAGATATATACTTTCATGACACATGAATACGAGAAAATGCAACCTCGCAAGTTGTTTCTACTACGCCTAGACTTCCGATGCGATGTGAGACTTTGAGTAACATATAATCCACGCAATATTATGATCAAATAGAGCAGGATAACATAAGGCACGTCATCTGCAATTCATATAATCAAATTTGTTTATGAAACTGAGTTTTCAACAATTATCACCAACAATAATTAGTTACCCCTCATATTTCGTTTGAAATGACTCCTCATAAACTAAGACTTGAAATATTATTATTATTATTTTTGGGTAGTTAATTAATCATATATAGGCTGGGACAGCAACCCCTTCAAGCTGTGCCCACACCCCATATATCATCTCTCCACTAATGCCTTTTGAAAATGAAAGAACAAACTCGTCTGCCACCCAGTGTCTTAATCTTTCTTGTAGCCATTTTAACAGATTTATAGCCCTCAGCAGGACAGAGTGAAAACAAGAAACCAGTCAATCAAATACATTTCCATTTTTCATTCTTAAGAAGAACCTTTTGGGGGTTCCTTTCTTTCTGGTTTTTCATCCTGATCAGTCTACTCAACTCCCAGTTATGGTGAGCTATTCTTGCTTCATTTTAGTTTCCTCGTGCTGGCCTATCAGGAGAACCTGTCGACTAACTTTCCGTTTGTTGATCTAGGGGAACGAGTACAACGCTCTGTCTCCGTGGAAAACCGAAGGGAAAGGGGGATTCAGGGCTACTTCTTTCATCTATGGTAAAAGAACAAGTAGTTAGTTTCTAATCTCTTGTACATATTTATTTAGGCTGAATTGGGGTTGTGAAATTTTGTTTATTTAGTTATTTTTGGGTGTAAATGTAGCTTTGGTGGCATTAGAGAATATGGGGTTTGTTGCAAACATGGTGAGCATGGTTATGTACTTCTTTCTCAAGATGCATTTTGATCTGTCTGGCTCTGCGAATACTCTCACAAACTTAATGGGCTCAATTTACTTGCTCTCCGTCGTTGGCGGCTTCATTTCCGACACTTATCTTAACCGGTTCAACACAAGTTTAACATTCGGGACACTCGAAGTATTGGTAAGATTAGTCAAGTATTTCTTTACTGATTCCGTACGTACTTGCAGACGTGTCTTGTTGATGAAATGAATTATTGTTAGTCTAGTGGAATGTTTTTTCCGCGAGGACGAGATGTAACAGCTAATATACTTTAGTTTATGTGTCCCCATAGGCCCTAGTGATGATGACAATTCAAGCTCATGATTCAAGTTTACAACCAGAGGCTTGTGGCAAGTCAAGTTGTGTAAAAGGTGGCATTGCAGTCATGTTCTATGTCTCACTTTCTTTGTTAGCATTAGGCTCTGGTGGGGTTAAAGGCTCTCTTCCTCCACTTGGTGCTGACCAATTTGATCAAAAGGATCCAAAAGAATCCAAGGCACTAGCTAGCTATTTTAACTGGCTTTTGCTCAGCTCAACCATTGGATCATCCATTGGAGTCACTGTCATTGTTTGGGTTAGCACATCCAGCAGCAACAATGGTTGGTGGAAAGGTTTTCTCATTATTTGCATCACGACCTTTGCTGGTTATGTTTTTCTTGTCGTCGGGAAACCTTTTTATCGCCTTCAAACGCCTGGTGACAGCCCCATCATGAGGATTGTACAGGTTTCCCTCTCTCACTGATAAGCAAATTTTTTTTGGCAAAACGCGTCTTGAGGAAATTATTGCTCAATTTTTGTGCCAGGTTGTAGTTGTTGCGATAAAAAATCGAGGGCTGTCACTTCCTGAGAGCCCCAGTGAACTGTATGAGATTAATGAGAAAGAATCAGTATTAACAGAAGCCAAGATTCCTCATACAGAGCAATTCAAGTAATTATTAAACTTAATTTCTTTCTTGTATCTAAACCTTAATTTAATATTAATGTTACATGTAATTAATAATGGGACTTATTATGACTTGTGAACCAGATGCCTGGATAAAGCAGCAATCCTCAAAAACAATGCAAAGCCAACCCCCTGGACAGTTTGTACAGTGACTCAAGTTGAAGAAGTTAAGGTTCTTACAAGAATGTTGCCAATCATAGCCAGCACCATTATAGTTAACACATGTTTGGCACAACTCCAAACATTTTCAGTACAACAGGGCTCTCTAATGGACCGAAAACTAGGTTCCTTTCAAGTTCCTGCACCATCTGTGCCGGTCATCCCTCTAGCCTTCATTATCATCATGGTCCCTATTTATGAGTTCTTTTTCGTGCCCTTTGCACGAAGAATCACCAAGCATCCGTCTGGGATCACGCCTCTTCAGCGAGTTGGAGTCGGCCTAGTTCTCTCGGCCATTTCCATGTCGGTGGCAGCCATAGTGGAGGTAAAAAGAAAACACAAGTTCTCGAAGAATCCCACAAAGCCTATTAGCCTCTTTTGGCTGTCATTTCAATATGCCATTTTCGGGGTAGCAGATATGTTCACCCTCGTCGGTTTGCTCGAATTCTACTACAAGGAAGCACCGGCGGGAATGCGATCGCTATCCACTTCATTCACATGGATTTCACAATCATTTGGGTATTTCTTGAGCACTGTTTTTGTGGACATCATCAACTCTGTGACCAAGAGAATATCCCCAAGCAAAAAGGGATGGCTATATGGACAAGACCTGAACAACAACAACCTGAATCTTTTCTACTGGTTTCTGGCCATCCTAAGTTGTCTGAACTTTGTTAATTATCTGTATTGGACAACATGGTACAAGTACAAGACAGAGGACACAAGTAATCATCCTGTTGGTATTGAGAAATCACCCTCCATTAGTGATGTACCATTGATCAAGAAAACTGAGATTGAGGCATCTATGACTACAAATGGAGGGTCCAACACACAGGAAATCAACTGGAAAAACAACCAAGTATATGAATCAGATCAAGCCATGTGATGATGAAACAAGAACAACATAGATTTTAACACTAGAACGGGTCCACTCTAAAGAACCCAACATATATAATTGTGTGTTTCTCAAAGTTTATTTTATTTTTGTTTGTTTCTCTTTTCCCCTTTTTTCTTTCTAAATGTATATTGGGAAAGGCATTTTGAATACATAGTGGATGGATTTCATCTTATCACTTGTAATACGATTGAATTTGTTTCCCTCTTAAATATATTTTCCTTTTTCTTTCTTGAAAATCTCAAATAGACACATAGAGAAGCACACGAAATGTCTCAAGTAGAGAAAGAGGATTGACGAAGGAAGATTTTGACTAAAGTTGGATCATCTTCTGTCTACAGTCTACACCATTCATCACAATGGATACATTGATTGAGCCCCCTTTGAATCTTCTTGAGCAACAAGATAATGAAGTGGAGTTGTTAAAGGAGATTACTTTGCTGCCCACTTTGCGTCAAAGAAACTACTGCAATAAATTTAATGGCGAAAAATCTTACTAACGATTCTTCAAAGCATTTGTAGATAATCAAGTAGATAGGAGGGTCGGGGTTAAAATAGATACCAGTAGACCTTCCATCATGAAATTATTTTTACACTATATTTTCTATTTCATTGAAGATTCATAATCTTTATTCTTTACTCTTTACAATATGTATTATATCCCCAGTATTTTTCATTTGCAATATTTTTTTGAACTTCTCATTAATGATCACATTTATGTTTAATGATGGTTTTTATTAAATAAATTTTGATTGTGGGTTTTAAAATAACTAGTAATAAGAACTTGCACGTCTTACATTAATAATAAATGATAAGTGTAAAATTCTACGTTTTTCACTATTCTTTAATTTTAGTATGACTTTGAATTTTCCATTAACCTTTCAAGGCGGCTTTCAAGACCCTTGAAAGTCATACAATTCTAGCAATTGCAGGATTTGCATTTTTTTTATTGGGGGATAAAATTTAGACTTTATTATATTAATGAATAGGGTTAATTTCATAAAAGGTCCCCAACCTTTGAGTTAAGAATCGATTTTGTCCCCAATCTTCTTTTTCACTTGCCTTGACACTATTCCGACAATTTTTTTTTATAAAATGACCGTTATATCCTCAACTTTTGCATTTAAAAAATATTTAAAATAATAAGAAATTAAAAAAAAAAAAGGAAACACCCAGCCCCCTCCCCACCCCCCTTCCCCTTCCCCTTCCCCTTCCCTCTCATGATGGCAGCATTTTGCTTTGGCAGCGGTGGGGTGACTCCCCCATTTTAGGAAAGAGGGGATTCACCCCCTTCCAAAATGCTGCCATTTTGAGCAGCAAAATGGGGGGTTGTGGTAGAATTTTTGCTGCCGCAAGAGGGTTCACCCCTACGATTTCTATTGAAACAGCCACATAATACTGTCAAAAATGACAGCACTTCTATTTATGGCAGTATTTTTTAGATGGAGTGAGGGGATTCACCCCTCCCAATTTCTACTGCAGAAAACGACGGCAAAATGCTACCGTTTCCGACAGCTTCATGAGAGGGAGGGGCTGGTCAGGTAGGGGTAGGGTGGGTTTTTTTTTTCTAATTTCTTATTATTTTTAAATATTTTATTTTTTTAACTTAAAAATTGAAGGTATAACTGTTATTTGCTAAAAAAATTGAAGGAATAGTGTCAAAACGGACTTATTATGTGTATTTATGAAACATTGAGGAGTCAGGGAGTAAAAAAAAGGTTAAAGATGAAACTGATTCTAAACTTAAAGATTGAGGACCTTTTGTGACATTAACCCAAATGAATAAAGGATTACAAACCCGGTTCCACAGGAACTGGGTAGTCACCAGCCCAGTTCCAAAAGAAAGGGAACTAGGCCCAAAAAGGACTCTTCAAACCAACGACAACAAACAATTGCTGGATTTGTACACTACCCCCTTTCCTCTTCGATATTTTCGCTGTTCTTTTTCAAATGCTCTAATCAATTAATCTATTTTTCTTCAAATTTGTTTCTCCTTTCAGTCATGATCTTCGGAATACATATGTCCATGCCAACATTTGTCAAATTTTTCATTCTATATCATTTTCTGACCATGCGGAGTTTTTAGGTACTTTAAAAATTTAAAAGAATACTGAACACATGAGCTAATTTTTTTTTATATGATAAATGAGTTTCTACTTGAAAAAGTATGTGGACATATGTTTACTTCAATTCAAATGTGTTGTGTACTTAAATATAAATCTAATTGTGACTACTTTAATAGAAGAAACATAAGTCTATCCAATTTATTAGTAACTACAATATGTAAATTCAAAAATTCTTTTTATTATTAATGTATTATCTCTTTAAAAAAAATGTATCACATGTTTATAAAAAAAAAACACATCATATGACATGAAGATGTTGCTAAATGACATACAATGTGGAAAGTAGACATAATTGTCAACAAAGATGTTACCTTTCAGACATCATTCTGGACAATGTCTAACCTTTCCCCCCCCCCTCTCCCATTACTTCTTTCTTCAATCGTCAACATTCTATTTACCTTACATATATCCCTGGGAAAGAAAAAAAAATGTTACTCTTACCCATTCAAGAACTTATCTGTGAGTTTTGAAATCCAAATTAAATAACAAATTAATTTTGATCTTCGATACTCTTAAAGTACTGGAGTTTTTCTCATTGGAGATGTTCTTAAGTGCTTTACGAGCCATGGATGATGCACGTCTAGATTAGTAGCGGAGTCAGACAATATTGGAGGGGTATGTCATATAGTACGCGCCACTAAACTTCTTATAGATAAATTTTATTTTAACTAGGTTAAAAAAAATAAATAAATAAAATTTCCTCCAATTTGGGCTTCGCCGCTTATCTAGACCTTCCCTGATTAGCAATATTTCATAGCATAGGAAGCGTGACTCGACCAGATTAGATCAACCAAAAAAAGAAAAAAAGAAAAAGAAAAAAGATAAAATTATATCGCTTGATACTGTCAAGGAGAAAAAAAACACAAGCCGAACCTCGTGATGGTGCGGGAAAGCAGCTGTCCGCCACGCAATTCGACAATAGCAATTGGATGGAGAGGCCCGCAATCAATTAGGCACCGATAGTGATCAAATTCAAACCCTTACCAACCAACTTACCAAATCCAATTGCTCTCCCACCACTATTTTTTCCATGAACAATTTTATGGCGACATTTTTATTTGACACGACCCTATAATTATAGTCTTTTTATGAACCTTCAGTGACTTGAATTCTGTTTTAACTAGTGTTTGACTATTAAAAATTGTCTCAAATATAAGAAACTTAATATTAACACATGATTAGAAATATGTATTTTGCGCAATGCTCATGTAGGCATTTGAATATCGCTCTCTTATCAATACATGATTAGTAGGGTTTGTATGATTATTTAGATTTTCGAATTATCTCCTCTTGTAACGATATGTGTGTGTGTGTGTGTGTATATATATATATATATTTGATTATGATGAAATATTTTTCCAGCTTCTACCCGTGAGTTTCCCTATACTATAAGCCGCTTTCTAACATGAAACAAAGATTTTCAGAACAACTTGGAGATAAAACAAACATATTATTAGTGGGACATTTTTTTACTTGACTATATATATAAAAAAACGTAAGTATAGTTTGTACTCACCCAAAAAAAAAAAAAAGAAAGAAAAAAAAGAAAAAAGAGTAAGCATACTACAAAAATTCACTACCCTAAAAGTTGTTATGGCCTTCCCTTTCGTACATGTATTATTGGTGTGATATGAATTCAAGATAAAACTCCTAATTCTCAACTGATACTTCTATGAGCACAATCACTTAGAGTTGACAAAATTTCTAGCTTATGTGTGTTCAACAATGAAAATAGGCTTAAACCCACATGAATGAGAATTATATTGAAATAATGGGAACGATTAAGATAATTAAACAAATACAAAGCTGAAAAATTGAAGAAATGAAAACTTAAAAATGTTTTAAATGTTTGCAAATCAATTCTGTTTTTAAATAAAAATTGGCCAAATCAATCATATTTACATATTTCATGGGACATGTATACCATTTAACCTCACTCAGTTCTCTCTCTTATTTCTCATTAAAATAAGTTTGCAAATGAAATTGTGACGTCAAATCAAATTTTATCAATACTATCATAGTTGTCAGTCTCGTTTTTCATAATTTCTTGATTGATCGCATCAAGTGTTGGGTATATATTTAGTCGAACCAAAATTTGAAAGAGTAATGTTGTTATTTATCACTACTCGTAATGATTACCATATTTAGTTGACACTAAGATCTTGTCCTTTGTGACTTTATACAAAAAAATATCAAATCAACGCCAATCATGTATTTTCTACCAAAAAAAATTCACAGTTTCTAGTAATATTTCTTTACATTTTTACCACATATATTTTCCAATAAATCTAACTATTCTTGATGATAAAGTTCCCAAGAACAGGCTCTATAAATCTACTTAAATGAATCACATGTCTCTATATTTAATTGTTTTTATCATTTATTAATAGACAACACACTACACAATGCTACGTAGACGTTACATTCTATAGTGTCTTTTGAACACCATGTTATGATATCCAAAGGACTATGTGTCAATACACTATTGAGTGTGTTGGGTCATAGATCCCACAACACACCAACAGGAGTTGCTACATAATATTTCGGACACCATAATGTAAGGGATAGCATTATTTCAAGCCGTAAATCTTTAAAGGAACATAATAGCAGTGTAAGCATCCTTAAAAGGGATGTGAAAAAAACATAAAGAATCAGTTGAAAATGAAAAGTTAGTGAACTGATGAAAAGTTGAGCTAGTGTTCGTCACAAGAAGAATAGGATTCTAAACTTGCGGCCACTGGCCACTTCTGGTATCTGCTTTTGTGTGAACGCATAGACGTAGGTAGCGTCACATTCACTCGGCAAGAAGACATCCGCCCACCGATATCTCCCTGCTTCTTTCTAGATTTACTCATTTGATTATTATATCATAATAAAAATAAGAAATTCTTTCAATGTCCCTGTAAAAATCAGATTCGCACCACCCATTTAAGTTCTGCCTTCAAGATTTGGTGGAAAGGGAGGAGAAGCATGGGAAAGCAAATTGGATTGTGGGTTGTAATTTTTACTGGGTTTTTGCTAACACTGAGCATATGGGATGTTGAAAGTTTTGAACTTGATGAAGTTTTTAGCAAGAATAGAAGCGAGGGGTCATTATTGGAGACTATGTCACTGTTGGAATCCATCTATGGAGCTTCTTTTGCAGCTGTTCCTCCAAATGCTCTTATGGTGAATCTCACTCTTGTTCAAGGAGCTGCCGATAAAGAAGCTGGTACTACTTTTTCTCAGTTCTATCTTTTGGTTCTTTTACTTGTCTAGATCATGTTTGGGCTAGCTTAAAAGCCAAAAAGAAAATGCCAAAAATGGCTCATCTTTTGGCTTTATCAAGTTTAATATATGTGGAAAAAAAAAAAAAAGAAAGAAAAGAAAAAGGCAGCTTCTTCGTAGAAGCAGCAATGCCAAACATCAGCTCGCTTTTGACTACATTGTTTCCTGATTCAGTCCTAGTGTTTGATTTACTCTTTTTTATTTTCCTTTTGCAATATCTTTTTTTTCCCCTTCAGAATTTGTGTGATTCTTCTTCGGTTAGTTCGCTTGGCTCCTGGATTAAATTCTGAATTATTTGTCTCAATTTTTAAGGGTTCTTATTACTTTAATCTTCTTGTGGAATATACATTCTCGTTTAGTAGTATTTGGAGAGTTAATAAGGAATTCCTGTAAGTAATTATGGCGTTATTCAAATTCAAACTGCACCAACTCAGACAAACCGTTTCTTAATATTGCATTTACTTTACGTTGCATCTGTCACGGGTACATCGATACTGCTACACTCATATCCAACCATCATTCTGGTGGGCTATCATGCTTGACAGCAGAATGCCCTGTTAACTTTCACAGTTTTAAAATTCACATGGCACATGTTACCGAGGAGTGGGGACTCACATAAAAAATTAACTTTACATTTAAGTAATTTTTTGGCTTGAATCTTACCTTCTGCTTAATTTTTGCAGTGTGTTTGGATGGAACATTACCGGGCTATCACTTGCATCATGGGTATGGAGAAGGAGCCAATAGTTGGCTCATTCAATTGGAGGTCTGGGTTACAACTCTTTCAATGAAATTTTTTATTACTAGGTCTGCATTTCGTAAAGATTTTTTTGTTCGTTTCTTCTATTGGTTTTACCAAAATTAAAGGGAGGATCACATAGCACGAGTTGAAGGGATTCAGATGCTGATTTTTGTTAGCTGAATGGACTTAGAGCTAGTGAATTTTTAGTTCTTAGAAAGTGAATTCATTAGTTGTGGCCTGAAAGAACTCAAGGCGAAAAAACTCAACCAAGACACTACTTCGAATATCGGTGCAGTGTAATTCTTCTAAGTGGCAGTCAACATTGTAAATTTATGGGCAAACATCATCCTTTAAATTCTAAGGTCTTTAAACTTGAGTAGTGCTTGAGATATTACCCAAATTTTCATACATTGAAATTTGAATTTGTATTTGTATTAATAATACGTTGTGTGGGTGTTAGTGGAAGAGAGAATTTTTCTTTTGCTAATGCTAGTAAAAATCTCTTCCTATACCATTCTCTCGCTTGCATTGTCAGTTGCAGTATTATAATTCTGCTTTTCTTCATCTCTGACTTCAAAATGTGAATCGAAATTTTCTTTAGTGACATAGTAAATTTTACTCGTCTTCTGTTCTTCTAAGCTCTCCGTTATTTCATGAGAGGTCATCTATTCTTTCAGAAATGCTGAATAATGATCTAAATTACTATACTGTTAATTTTGTGCTACAACTTGTGTTTGACGAGTTCTCTTTGAATGAACTTTAAATAAAATGTTTATATAGGAGAAGTGGAATTTCCTTTTTAGGTTAATAGGAGTGAAAAACTGTCTTGCACGGTCCACTAAACATACTTAATTGAACCAATAGGAGGACCTATCATTGCCGATACAGAAAATGGTTTTAATGTGGTAATATTCATGTTCATATGCATGTAGGTTATAAGTAGTCATTTGTTTAAAAAAAAAAAAAAGACGGTTATAAGTAGCCATTGATCAATTAACAAAAAAATTTTTCCCAACATTTACACATTACAATTTTACTATATGTTTGCATATAGATGAGTTATTTTCCGACATAATGATGCTTGTGACAGGGTGGAGGTTGGTGTAACAGTATCAGAACGTGCGTTTACCGGAAAGGGACACATCGTGGGTCATCCAAACTTTTTGAAAGGAAAATTCCATTCACAGGAATTCTAAGTAACAAGCCTGAAGAAAATCCAGGTTCGTTAGGAAATAGTTAAGCTTGTTTTATCAATAGCGTTGCTTTATTGGTTCTTCAGTTTCAAGTTTTACTTGCAGTAGTTTTTCTTATTTTGATTTCCGAGTGCAGATTTTTTTAACTGGAATAGAGTAAAGATACGGTATTGTGATGGGGCCTCCTTTGCTGGGGACAGTGAAGATAAGGTTTATAATTTATGCACCATTTTTTTCCCTTCTATTAATGTTTTTCTAATTTTTTTGTTTTTTCATTTGACATCAAGCTGTGAATTTTTATTTATATTTATGTAGCCTACAGGTTTGCAGTTCAGGGGACAACGTATATGGTTAGCTGTAATTGAAGACTTAATGTCAAAAGGAATGCATAATGCGGACCAAGTAATTTCTCAGTATTCATTTGCTGATGTCAATTTTTTCCTCTTTTTTGGTCTCCACTTTTTCCTTCTTACATAATACTACAATGTTGTTTCAGGCCCTTCTTTCTGGCTGCTCGGCTGGTGGTCTAGCCTCAATACTACATTGTGATGAGTTCCATAGTTTCTTCCCGGCAAGCACCAAAGTGAAGTGCTTGAGTGACGCTGGATTATTTATGGATGCGTAATTTTCTTATCTCTAATTTCTTGGTCACCTCCGATTCAACCTAGACATTTTCGGCTATTCAGCAAACTCTAATTTTTCTTTTGTTTTTTTTTTTTTTTCCCTGGCCTGCATCTGTTTTTGCAACTGCCGTTGTGGCTTTGCAGTGTTGACATAGCAGGTGGACACACACTTAGAAATTTTTTTAGTGGTGTAGTTAGCTTGCAAGGTGTTCAGAAAAACCTGCCAAAGACTTGCACAGACCAACTTGATCCAACTTCGGTATGTTTACCACTTCTTTTATGATTAATCATTCTCCCATTTTTTTCACACTGATGATATGAAATATTTAATTATGTTTTTCATTTACGATTTATCTTTTGTTTTCAGTGTTTCTTCCCTCAAAATTTAATTGAAAATATTGAAACCCCGATGTTTATCCTGAATGCTGCCTATGATTCTTGGCAGGTAATTGCATTTTCTTTTTTATTATTGTTACCACTTGCATGAAAATTTCATCCGGATATGCTCAATAAATTCATTTTCACAAATTGCCTCGTTTACTCAGGTTCAACAGAGCTTAGCTTCTTCTACAGCTGATCCTCAGGGTACCTGGCACGACTGCAAATTGAACCATGAACGATGTTCTGCTCTACAGATCCAATTTCTGCAAGGTGAATTATATGCACTCAATTTCTAACTTGTTTTCATGGGTCTTAGATCATGTTCCAGATGTCAATCCTATAAATTTTCTGTGGAGCAGATTTTAGAAGCAATATGCTGAGTGCGGTAAAGGGTTTTGCATCATCCGAACAAAATGGCGTGTTCATAAATTCATGTTTTGCACATTGTCATTCGGAGAGGCAAGATACCTGGTTTGCGGATGATTCTCCTGTACTTGATAACAAGGTATGATACTTGATAATCATCTTGAATTACTTTGTTTCCTCTCTTTCACATAATGTAGTTGGCTGGTGATTTTGATCTGTCTTGTCTTGGTTTCTTGCAATCCTTCGTCTGGTGACTTTGATACCTTCCTCGTCCCCTCACCCCGTTGAAATATTTCTGTTCAGATTTCATTAACTAACGTACGAAACACGCTGCAATATGCAGGCGGTTGCAATTGCTGTCGGGGACTGGTACTTTGATCGAGCAAGTGTTAAGGCCATAGACTGTCCATATCCGTGTGACAAAACTTGTCACAACCTTATTTTTAAGTAACTGCTATAAGATTTCTATTTCATGACCTTCTAATTCTTAGTTCTGTTACATGATAATTTATTGTTAGCTCAAGATGTCTTTGTTAGAGTTGGAAGAATACACCAAGTAAAGGCAGCAATAATGCCATAATTTGTTGTTCAATCCTCCATAAAACTTAGAATTCTTTATGTATTTCCCCTGCAGACAGAACCTTATCAGTTCTACTAATATTGGTACGTGCCTTGCACATAAGTTATCTCTAATCGTATTTAAAAGTAATTAAACCCATCAACTAAAAATTGTTATTACTTTCACGTCCATAATTTTTTAAAGCCATCATGGCAGCAAAGTTCTGGACCAGTGCATTTTCCTACATTTACAAACATTGCAAAACAAATAATCTTATACTAACTGAAGTGTAGTATTACAAATGGAGGCCATGAAAACTTCTCAACCATCCAATTGTCCACTGCAATTTCGAAAGACATAGTTGATGAATGTTCACTGGCGTTCCATTCCTCATATTTTCAAGAGGATTGTAGTTATAGTAGAGACTGAAAAAATAAAGCAAGACGTACTATAATTAGTAGAAATATATGCATGATATATCTAATAAAAATAAAAAGACGTGAAACTTCAAAAATAATTGTATCTTTATTCAAGATAATGATATGTCGTGCAAGTGAGCTATCTTAACACTTTGTTAGGATACATTCAAGCATAACAATAATATCAGCTTAGAAGCAACACATTTATTGAAGATGGTTTTAGGTGAATAAAGAAACCATACACAATCTATTTGTCAAGCAATAGAGCAAAAATATTTTTCATTTTGAAAACTAAAATTTCATACTGTCGTATGCTCTTGCCTTGGCTCCAAACAAAATAACATTGTGAAAAAATAAAATTGCCTTAATGACATTTGTCAAAGCTATGGATAACATTTTGAGACAATTCAGCGACATAGCTCGTTCCACCCCATTTCAGAGACAAACAGCTAGCTAGCTAGCTTAGCCACCCTAAAGCTCCAAAAAAAGTGATGCGCAAATTTATGAATATGAGCTTGTACGGAAAAACTGGAGAAGTGTATTCCAAAAGTTTCCAGGAGATTTTATTGAGAATTGACTTTATAAATAACAATTAGATCTCTTACATTCTAAACAAAGAAGCTCACCTCAATGCCATAGGAAGGACCTAGGTATTCTCTTGCTCATTCTTCCTAGATAAACATGTACACTATCAAGAAGCACCGATACAACATAGGAACAAAGGAATGCTTATTAGACTTGCTTTCAATCTTTGAATTTGGAGTTCCATGAAAGTAACCGTGAAGAGCATAAAGAGTTTTCTTGTATACCCGTATCAAAGAATAGTGACAAGAGGAAAATTATGCCTATCTTTAGCCATCAAAATAGATATACTTATAAGAATATATATATATATATATATATGCTAACTCAAATAATATTGAGCTAATAAATCCCTCGATTAACCACTACCAATTCTCCCCGAAACACGAGAGGTTGTAAATAATACTGAGATCTAACAATGCAGAAAACTCAATAATTCCTCCTACCAGTTAAGAATTAGAAAACATCAAAAGAATTATTTTTAATCTCCGTTTGTCATTATTTTGATTAAGCAAATAAATCTCCAAAAGAAATTAATGACAAGGAAGTATGAAAAAGTCAACTAAAACAAAAATCCAGGGTCAGGAACTAAAGCAAATAGCTAATCAATTTAGCTCAATTACTTGGATCATAGTGCATCTACAAATTCTAGTATCAAACTTCTACATAAATCTTGAAATTCTTTCCTCGAGCTGCTATCATAATAATTACACAATATGAATTTTTCCCCCTGAAAGGAACTACATAATAATTCCTAGCAGCAAGATCAAAACATTATTCCAGTAGGCTATAGAAATCTGACCTATAGCTGCCAAAACAAAAAATTTAGGTTAAACAATTGATTAATTAATCCTTACACAACGAAAAAGAAGCACATTATTGTGCCAAAATAATAATAATAATAATAATAATAGATTGAGAAAAAAAGATAAAAACGAGAAGAAAATTACAAGAAGAAAAGATTCGCACCTGTGCCAGCTGGAGAATTTGGATGAAACAAAAATGTATAAGTTTTGGAGTCCGGAGATATGATAGGCACCACCGTGAAGACACTAGAACAGAAATGGGGGAAGGAAGCTGAAAACGGAGGTGGTCATATATATGGAATAAGGGGCAGAAATAAAATGGAAAATGAAAGAAACTGTAGAGACGATAGAATTGACACGTGTCCTCAATTTCATATAGTGGGATGTAATATTTGTTTACTTATCATTAGGTAATTACATTATTATTATTATTGACGGTTAAAATCTATTTAAAAGGAATCACATGTTTCTATAATTAGGACTTATCATTTATTGCTATATAGACTCTGATAAATAGCATTATTTCAAGCCGTAAATCTTTAAAGGAACATAATATAATACTGTGTAAGCATCATTAAAAGTTAATGAAAAAACACAAGAATCAATTGAAAATGAAAAGTTAATGAACTGATGAAAAGTTGAGCTACTGTGTTCGTCAAAAAAGAATAGGATTCGTCTCCTGATATCTCCCTGTTTCTTCCCAGATTTACTCATTATATTGACTACAATAATTTATTCAGTAAATCCCTGCGTGCCCTATAAATAGGATCAAACCCCAATAAGCCAAAAATCAACTCGCCAGGCATCCCAAAAACTTGCTTGAAGCAACAAGAAATTGAAAATATGCAGCAGCAATCGTTCGGTAATATGCAATCAATGGCTTCTAATGTTTTTTCCGCCTATGCAACTGTCGCTGGATCAGTAATGCTATTTCGTTCTTTGACTAATGATACGCTACCAGAGCCCATAAGATCCTACTTCTTTTCCGTTTTCAGACGGATTTTCTGCTCCACCACTCCGACCCAAATCACCGTGGTGGTCGACGAGAACAGTGGCATGGCAAGAAACCAAATATACCAATCTGCCGAGGTTTATCTGCACACCAAAATGAATCCAAATACTGCAAGGTTGAAGGTAAGCAAGAAACCCAAGAAGCAAAGCATTATTTTGAGTATGGAGAAGAACGAAGTAGTACTTGATACTTTTAAGGGAATTGAACTCAAGTGGAGGTTTTTCTTGGAACTGCCCGAAGATCACAGAGGCGAATCTCGGCAGGAAAAGAGGTACTTTGAGCTTACCTTTGATAAAACGTATAGAGAACTTGTACTGACAGAGTATTTACCCTTTATTATGAAACGGGCCGATGAGATTAAGGAGAAAGATAGGAATGTGAAATTGTTCAGTAAGCAAGGTCCATATTATTTTGTTGATGATGATGGCGGAAATCGTAATGGGGAATGGGGTTGCGTAAATTTGGATCATCCAATCACTTTTGACAAATTGGCAATGGACCCAAAATTGAAGAAACAAATAATTGAGGATCTGGACAGGTTCGTGAGGAGAAAAGAGTATTACAAGAAGGTTGGAAAGGCTTGGAAGAGAGGCTACTTACTGTATGGTCCTCCCGGACTGGAAAATCGAGCTTGATCGCAGCAATGGCGAATTACTTGAAGTTTGATATCTATGATTTTGAGCTTGCCAGTATATACTCCAATTTAGAATTGAAGAGGACCTTGCTTTCAACCACTAATCGATCAATCATTGTGATCGAAGACGCTGATTGTGCTGCTCCTCTGTTAAACCGGGATGATGACTGTGAAACACCCGATGGTGATACCAAGGTTCGTTGATTTTTCTTTTCCAGGTTTTACTGTCATTATTATAATTTGCCTGATGTGTTTCTATGATTGTAATTTATTTACCATGAAATTGACCAACTCTCTAAGATATATATATATATATATATTTCATTGTTTATGTTTGATGCAGATAACTCTATCAGGTATGCTTAACTTCATGGATGGATTATGGTCCAATTGTGGAGACGAAAGAATCATAATTTTCACAACCAACCACATGGAGAAGCTTGATCCTGCTCTGTTACGTCCTGGTCGAATGGACATGCATATTCACATGTCATATTGCACGCCTGCAGGGTTCGACATCCTGGCATACAATTATTTGGCTATCCGTGATCATCCTCGACTTGATGAGATAAAAGCCCTCCTTGAACAAATACCGGTCACACCAGCAGAAATTGCAGAGCACTTGATGAGAAATGAGGATGCTGACCTAGCACTTGAGGGTGTGGTTGAGTTGCTTAAGACTAAAAAGCTTGAAGCTAATGAGGAGAGAAATGAGGAATGTGCTGCTGAAAAGGAAAGTAACGATGATATTGTAGTTCAAGAGACGGCAAAAGGGGCGAAAATTTCAAGAAAAAGGAAAATTATGAAGCCTTTAAGAACCTTTAGGGGAAAAAAGGGTCGAGGACAGAGCAAAGATGGTGATGGATATGTGACCAGATATAGAGCATCAAAAAGAATTGGATGATAACGGGAATTCTCTGAAAAAAACCCTGCTTGAGTTTTAGGGAACGATCAAATTGTGGATACATGTCCGTTTAGGTTTACTTCAAGATACTGGTTTTCTTAGGATATGTTATTAATCAAGAATACTTTTGAGTTTATATTACTACTATACATTGTGTTAGTGTAAGCAGAAGAGATAATTTCTTTTAATGCTAGTATAAACTGTCTTCCTGTTTCATTCTCTTGAATGCATTATCAATTTCAGTATTATAATTTCATCTCTGACTTCAAAATGTAAATCAAATTTTTTTTTATTGACATGACATAATAAATTTTACTCTCTCCTGAACTTTCCATTGTTTCTTGAACTTTATCACCAGAGTGCTGAATAATAGTGAAAATTACTATACTATTAATTTTGTGCAACAGCTTCTGTTTGATGAGTTCTCTTTGAATAAAATCTCTATATTGGGGAAATGTAATGTAAGTTACATTCTTAAACTGAAGCTGTATGAGGACCTAATGAATGAACCGTGCACGTTGTTGTGTGTTGTAAAAATTATCCCACAAGTATATGGGGTCAGAACAAGTAATATAGTAGATGAATCAAGTGTCGTACCCACAGGGATCGGTAATTAATATTCACTCTGACCAAATGTTTTTGACAAATAATAAAACTAGCAAACACACACAATTAAGTCTTGAGTTGCAACTAAAGAAACAAATAAAACTGAGCAAGATAATTAAAGCAATAATTTAACTGGATTGAATGAATTCAGATGATTAAAGTACCAAGGTGTTCCCCGAATCCACCACCGTTTCCACAATCAATCCTAAGCATTCACCTTCACACACTCTAGTCTAGGTTTGAAAATCAATAATCTTAATTTAATCGAAAGCCTCTCTCGATAGTCATCCAAATCTATACCTATATGCGAGACCAATTATCTCTAATTAACCTTTGAACACATGTCATGCATTAATTCTCTTTGATTATTATATAACGATTTCATTAGAGCATAACAGTATCTCTAGCTATTATTGGCCCTTATGTTGTTTACTACCATGTGCAAAATTTATAAAGAATCTCTCGAAAACAACATGAATCACAAACACGAATTAATGGTAATCAATTATTAATACAAGCATATAAGTGAATAATAAACAATCAACTCAACAAACTAGAACAAAAACAAGAACGAAAACTATAAATTAATCATGAAATTGGGGTTTCATCATGAACCCTAGTTTAAGAGTTTAGCCTAGCATGATAATACTAGACAAAATTAAAAGATACAATGAATTCATGGAGAAAAGGTAGAACGATAAAACCCTAGCAATTGTGTCCAACTTGTATCTCCAATTCTTCCTTGTGTTCTTCCTCTTTCTCCCCCCTTCTTGTGTTTTTCGTACGTCCTTTTATAGTCGGGAACGCCTTCAAAGCCTCGATTATGTCAAAAAAAGGGATAAAAATGAGCAATTTCTTTTCCGCTACGGGCCGCAGGTGGCCTCAGTTTGCTTGTCGCGGCCTGCCTGCAGCTAGCAGATTTTTCAGTCACCCCGCGGGTGGCTGTAGGTTTGCTTGCCGTGGCACACTTTCAAAACTTGCGTTTCAGTCCTTAGTCTGACTTTTTCTTTCAGTAATGGTCATTTTCAACATTTTTCTTTATTTAAACAAGTCTAAAACTTCCTGAACTCTTCATAAAGATCCTCACTCTCTTCAAACACGACCTAAATGGTCTCTTTCAAGTTCTCCAGAGTGCATTCTAGTCCTCCAACTTCTTGACATCGATCATTTCACTCCCAATTCTCGAGTAATCGCACATTGATGTTACATCTTGAGTGTAAAGCCTCAATTTGGTTCAAAAATAGTTCTTTTCACTTGGTATCATCCCAATTTGAGCTTTTCACATATATAAACCATATCCACAACATTATGTTGAAATCTACTCAATTTCTTATAAAATTGAGTAAGTTAAGAGATTATTTTGCATATAAAATACACTTATCAAAATCCTCCAAACTTAACCAATAATTGTTCCGAGCAAAAAGTTTACCTAATCATATTAAAAATACAAAATAAAATTTAACACATAGTACCTAATAAAAGACTTGTCAACATCCTAACTTACGCCATCTATAACTGTTACAGAACATTAACACTAACAGTGAACTCATCCAATGCTTGACTAAAGAATGAGCATAATCACATTAGCCATCATACATCTTGGTCGGCCATCCCAATCCACAATAATCACATGTGTTCTCACCCTCTCGTGAGAGGCATACGTCCCTCCAAACTTATTATTTTTTTCTTTTCTCACTTCCTTTTTTTTTTAGGGTATATGCTATATGTTTTACATCTCTCAAAGAAGTACCAAGTCGGTTTAGATTTTAGCATAAAAACACTAGCTTAGTCAATGTGGATTCTCTTAGTTTTTGAGGGCCCTAACTTTCCCAACATCTACTAGGTAGTCAAACCTACTAGCTATCTGCATCCCCAAAATTTGAAGTATAGTCTTGCTTTTATTATTCTCCCGCCTCATTCTTTTTTCCTTTTTTTTCACAACCTTCCTCTTTTCTCCTTTTTATCCCAAAAGCCAGAATCATTTTCTGATTTTCTTATTGAGATTTCTTTCTTTTTTTTTCTCAATAGCCTCATATGTCTTATGTGTAATCCATCTCTTCACTGAGCTTTTTATATGACCTTTTAGTGAGCTTTGGGCCGATGACTCCCGGTTCAGTTGACCCAGGGCACAAGGTTTGAAAGACCCCTAATGATTTAATTGCTCGAGTCACACAAGCTTTGAAGAGCGATAACGACACATCGAAGGCATTCTTTTCATGCTGTTTTTTTCCTTCTCCGAACCTAATCTATGCAAGACTTACAAATAGGGATGAGATCACCAGCATCTGGTCATTGCCTAGCTTCTATTGGTTAGCCGAAAACATCCCACACAAATTTTTAACACGCACGGAATCTACACCAACCTTACTAGTATTCTCAAGGCTCAACCTCCTCCAAACTTGGACTTTAATAGGATTTGAAAATAAGAACAATGAAAGGGTAAGGTATTCTAGTTCTTTAATTTGACTAATATCTAAATCATTCACCCTACCGAAGTGTAGATTATGGTGACTTATGCCAGAACGTGTCTCACATGGATAAGTAATTTTCACCAAATTTAATTCATATAGCAATGTCCCATCACAAACCATAAACAATACAAGTTCCAAATGATTTCAATCGAACCAGCAGGCAAGGCAAAACGACAAAATTGAAAAATAGATCACAATTTTTCTCTCTTTTTTTTTTTTTTAAAGCACAAAAGCAAGATATCAAAGATTAGCCATAACATACTAAAACCATAAAACAATAAATCACACATTAACAGTAAGCATCCTAAAAAAAAAAAGATACATAAGCGAATATGGTTACATTCTACCTGTTAATAACACTAAAATAGACATCAACTTCCAAAATAGGCCACATATCCTTCAAACTTAAAATTTTTCATTGCCCCAATGTAAAGAAAAACAAAAGAAGAATATTACCTGATAAAGTTTATTTGAGTCAACCTTGATTCTGACTGACACTCACATCTCAGGAGGAGGTAGAAGTAGTTGTAATTGCATAATGTGTGCAAACATGTCCATCACCTCTTGATGCTCTCTTCTTTGCTCCTCTCGGTCAGCATGTATTGTCTCAATGATGGTTTGCTGTTCCGCATAAAGCCTCTGATACTGTTGCTCGTGAAACTCTCTGTCTGCTATAATTTATGCCTGTATAGACTTAAGTACTCGACCAAAGTTCACGCCACCTCTTCGACGTCTCTGTGGCGGTTGCATTAGTTGCCGTGGATCCTATCCAGCCATCTTCTCATCTGATCTTCTTGCTTCGATTGCTTCAATTTCATCTTACTCTTCATCTTCTTCTTCATTTAAATGCTGTCTATTATGGATTATACCACTCTAGATATTTGATTGGCACAAAGTGTGAAGATTTAGAGTACTGGCTGAAGTCTTTGCTCATTCAAATGGAAGCATAAGGACACGAGCAAGCTTGCAAAGACCCGATATCAATGAAGGACACACCAGCTGGACTTTTGTAGTTTTCTTTGCTATTTCTTTCACTTTGTTGAATATCATATCTCCAAAGTCTAAATCATGCCTGTGTGTGAAGGCATAGAGCAAGTGGAACTTAGGGCCATAAATGTCAGTAGTGTTTGATGTTGGCCTAATGTTGTGACACATAACATTATGGAAGATCCTGTATTTAGAGTTGAGCATACTGGGATTGACTTTGCCATTGAATGGCTATACCTTCAGAGCGTTCTGAAGGAAGCTGTCATTGACCACAATATTCCAATCCTCTAGGACCGATAGGTCTGATGCCCACGGGGTATCCTATAATATCCTGCAACGGCATCAGGGCTGAAGGGAACCCAAATACCCAGCACATAGGTGTGAAACTGGTGCTTATCATCCTCATCCTCGATGTTGGCATTAAAATTTGCGTAGAACTCATGAACAACAGCGGGGTACACTGTATGTGGTTTTGTGACCATGAGCTTGTTCTATCACTTTGTATCAATGAAATTCCTAACCCGCAGGTTTAATAAGGTTCGATCATCCACTGCTCACTCATAAATCATGTCGGCCACCTTAAAAACATCATGCCTCCTTTCTGCTTCCTCATCTATAAATGCTTGATAATTAGTTTCAATTCTTGGCCTTTTGGAAGCATTACAGCTCTCGGCCACTGCCTTTCCTTTGTTAGTTCTTGTTTTTGGTGGCATTGTTACAACCTATAATCTAAAGGTGTAATATGAGACACTAGGAATCAAAGAATACCAAATAAAACACCACAAACACCTTAAATAGATAACAAGTTCTCACAAGTGTAACATTCCCTAGCCATTCACAATGTTAACACAATGGACATACACTCACATGTTGTTTTATTATTCTGAGCATATAGAATAATTCCCCTAAACTTAGCATGTTAATACAAAAGTCATGAAAGTTAAATCAAAGAGCAAGTTGATTGGGACAATTCATCAAATACTTGGGGTGCAAAAATTTGCCTAAGCAAGGGTTTATAGCTCTTGGGTGTTTTAATCTGGCCATGTAAAGTTTTAATCTAAGAATAACACATATAACCCCCTAAAAACAACATTCTCCAACTTCTTTACCCCATTACACATCTCACAACAATGGTGGAATCAAAGCATTGCACAAATCAATGATCAATAGAGCACTAAGTAGCCACATACCTTGCAATAAAAAGTAGAGAAATCAAGAAAATTGCACTTTGATCTTGATGTAAACTTGATGAAAACAATTGAAAGAGAAGATTCTTGACGGAATTTAGGGCTTGAAGATGGAGAGAATTAGACAAACCAAATGTTTTAAAGGGTTCAAAGAGTGAAGGGGGTCGGTTATATGCTCACGGTTGGGGCGCGGCTTGTATACTGCGGTCAACCGTGGTCAACGTTTTTTTTTTTTTTTTAAAGGAAACGATGCAACCAAAAATTCCAAATATGATATGCCACTTACCTAAATTAGTGACGGCACGTGCAACAATCTTGTATTTTAGTATTACTTGACATCTATACCCAATGCATACAATTGATTGTCTTCTCAGGAAAGATAATTTATCAGATAAGATGACATGCAAACATAATTCGCCGATCACTCCGGTCAATTTATAGAGTTGTCAACTCCGAAGATGTGTCATCGTGTCCTCGGGAGAATTGTAAAGGTATGACCTACAACACAGAAGAGAGATATTGGACCATGTTATTCAACATTGTAACACAATAATTATTACCTACTGCAACATGTGATGAGTTACAAATGCATAGAATTATTAAGCCACCTAGATACAAGCTTGTGAACTTGCTTGCATTTTTTAATGGTTTCACATCCTTCACCAATCACAGGGCTAATTATTATATAAGAAGAGAACATGAATGAATTGTGAATATGATAGCAATCACTTTAAACCATAATTTAAGAGAGATATTGGACCATGTTATTCAACATTGGAACACAATAATTATTACTTACTACAAAACGCGATGAGTTACAAATGCATAGAATTATTAAGCCACCTAGATACAAGCTTGTGAACTTGCTTGCATTTTTTAATGGTTTCACATCCTTCACCAATCACAGGGCTAATTATTATATAAGAAGAGAACATGAATGAATTGTGAATATGATAGCAATCACTTTAAACCATAATTTAAGAGAGATATTGGACCATGTTATTCAACATTGGAACACAATAATTATTACTTACTACAAAACGCGATGAGTTACAAATGCATAGAATTATTAAGCCACCTAGATACAAGCTTGTGAACTTGCTTGCATTTTTTAATGGTTTCACATCCTTCACCAATCACAGGGCTAATTATTATATAAGAAGAGAACATGAATGAATTGTGAATATGATAGCAATCACTTTAAACCATAATTTAAGAGAGATATTGGACCATGTTATTCAACATTGGAACACAATAATTATTACTTACTACAAAACGCGATGAGTTACAAATGCATAGAATTATTAAGCCACCTAGATACAAGCTTGTGAACTTGCTTGCATTTTTTAATGGTTTCACATCCTTCACCAATCACAGGGCTAATTATTATATAAGAAAAGAACATGAATAAACTGTGAATATGATAGGAATCACTTTAAACCATAATTCACCTTTTCCTTTGAGCATCCCACGAAGCTTTTATATGATCGATTTACAGTAACTAAACCATGTATTGAAGGAAGGCTGAATTGTCTAA